>JAYRBW010047770.1:0-11328 GCA_036023295.1 Invenusta paracnida
CGATATTCATTTTACCAATGTTATATTAATAAAAATGGAATAATTACAATCGCAACATTTAAAATTAATGAAGGTAATTAAAATTCTCAAACTTATTGAGATTTTGAAGTATATTATATTTAGTAATTGTACGATTATTTACTGGCTAGTGGACCATATTTTAGTCTGTGTTATTTAAACTAGTAATTTAAGTTGCTCAGTAGCCGAAGTTTCTTTGTCACTTTATATATAATTATATATGCGAGCCAATACATTATTAAGAGAGTCAGCAACCATTTTAAACACAAAATTCTATTAATAGTATATTATTTTAAATATGTATTTGCTAAATTTGATTTAGCCATTATTATTATAACCTTAGCATTCTTTTTTAAATGTTATTATTGTAACTTATAATTTTTTACTACTTGCATTTATGTGAATAGCATGTTAAGGATTTTATGTATTAACTATGAAACAAAGGAAATTTCCTTCCTGTTTGTATTAAAACTACTGTCTATAGAGAAATACTGGAAATATCTTCTCTCCAGCAGAACTATCAGAAACAGGTTCCCTCACCAACTACTGACAAAATAGACAGAAGACTTGGTGAGGAACCTGTTTCTCTGGTCTCCTGAAATGATGCTGTTCGATTAGAATAGATTTAACTGATGACAGCCATGTTTAGTGTGAGATATTTCCAGTTTTTTTCTACTATAGTATTTGATGTATAAAATATATTTCGTTCATCGATCACTTCACGGTTGATGTCCTCCTTTCTTCAGTTTCAGTGTCCTCCGCGAGATATCGGCCAGCTGCGCTCAGCTTTAGAGGAGAAAGGAGTCGCAGTTGTGGATGCAGAAGACCGCTACACACCCAAGGATACTGTTGAGATCACCCAGGAAATACAGGATGTCCTTCAAACAATGTACGATCGATTGTGCGAATTTGAGACAATCAACCGTGTGTTTGACAATGTTGAGGTCATCGACACAGACGCTAGCAGTGCTTCCCAATCTTGAATTTGTTCCTTTTCTGCACATGTTTTCCCCAATTTAGAGTACTTAGTTTTATTAAGTAACATATTTAATTATGGCAGTAGCTCGGAAGTTTCTTAAAGTTAAGCAATATTAGTTGCTAAAAAATAAACCACGCATAAATACTTCAATTTATGGTATTTAAGACTTTCTTCTATTTCTTCTTATTTAATAATATTTAAAAATTTGTGATAATTTGAAGTTGTGATTTAATTGGTATATAATTTTACTATTCTAGCTACATAGTATATATATTATATATGTAGCATACAACTTTTAGACTGTAAATCTTGTATTTTGTTTTAAACTGCCATTTTTAGGACAGCTAATTGCTATTACTGACAGAAAACCGGGTAAACCATTTGTACATTATAATAATTGTTCGCGTTGGAGATGTTTTTCTTTTATGCAATATATTATTTTAAACGATTTACTACTATTTTGTTATTTTGTAATTTACACGTGTACTTTTGGGAAAGTCAATTTCAAAGATGATCGGTTGACTTTTTTATAGGAAGAAATTAAGTAACAATTAATAAATAGTGAGTATTATATATTTAGAACTATAGATTTGGATTTCATCATGTAAATATATTGTAATAAATAAGACTATTGTAACTGTTATGATCATAATGATATTACATTTGTATTATATATTGACAACTTATACTAAACAATTAACACTATACAATCATTGATCCTAAAATGTTATTGTTATACTGATTAATAGTTATAAATAAGCATTGTAGTATCTACATGTAATATTCAGTAGTAAAATTAAGCTTTCAAATTTGAAAGATTTTAGATTAGTTTTTAATTCAGAAGTCATATCAAAATTTATTGAAATCAATGTCTTACCCTAAACAAAATGTTTCTCCAATAATTAATGTTCTATCATTTTAGTTACACATCTATTACATTCATGGAGAAAGTAACTTCTTAGGAGTTAAATGAATTTGTTTCCACTTAAAAGTTATATTTTACACATTACTGCTATTGGAAATAAAAGCAACTGTTCGATTCATATATACTCGAAAATAGTTTATTATTGATTTGCAAATGACAATTATGTGTTTACTTTATATAACGCCTCCAATGGTAATTTATTGATTATATTGTTCACATGTATATATGTTATATAAGTTATCTTTCTAAATATTAAACACACCAAAACAGAATCATTCGATCGCAGTTGTCTGAAATAAAAAAAAAGATTTTTAATGTGGTATACATAATTAGTAGACCATGATATCAGTACGTTTCACAACTACAAAATTTGAAATTTACATTTAATGGTTATGAAAATATGTATAGAATATTTCTTTTGAATGAAAATAATTTATGCTTATACAATAATTATTAATATATTGGGTTCAATATATTGTAATTATATATATTATATTGTAAGATAAATCCTAATTTTTCTCTCAAATACTTTATAAATATGTTATAAACTTGATGAATATTGTATCTAGGTGTGCATAAAAGTATATATATAATACGTACATGTATATTCAATTCGGCTAGCTTTGAGGAAAGAACCCAAAAGGGACGAAATAATATTTGTTTCGAATTATAATGTGTCTATAAGTGTGGTGAATTTGAAGCTGGAGTCTGTTGTAGGTATACATATATTTATAATATGTTTCATATACGGTTAAATTATTTTTAAATACTTTTCACTATGAATTCTTCTGTGTGTGTGTGCTCCTGTTTATTATTTCGTTTAAGGAATGTGATAAGCAAGTTATAAATAATACGATAATATTTTAAGCAAAACTTACCACTGTCTTCGTAATGGGCCACCTTGCGTCGTTTAGCTATTTTAGAATAAGAGAAAAAGAACGCTTGAATGGTTGAGGATAGCATTCATTTATATGACGTATATCGTAAATATATAATATACATATTACATAAGTAAAAGTTTAAATAGTATTGCATTAAAATATCAGGCATTTTTTATGGTAATTTAGTATAGTATTTTATACTACAATAGTATTTATACTAGTATAAATGTCTATCTTAAGAAATTGAAATCGGTTTAAAGTACACAAAATTACAGTTAAAAGAATGGCAAATTAGTTTTATCCATGTACCAGGCTTGTTTCGCATCCATATCCCGGGAGGGGAGGGATATACTCATCAGCCCACCACCATAGTTTCGAAACTTTGTATGTAGTTAAACCAAGAGGTTTTATCAGATATTCTATTAAAAAAAATGGCCAAAAATGTATTGGTAAAATATGAATTTCATCATTTAAAAAAGTTTGATTTCAAAATATATATTTTTTAATTTTGTGATAAAAATTTATTTTATTGAAATTGGTAAATTATTACAAGAAATTAATAAATACCCGAATTCAAGTTTCGTCGATTGTGAGAGATATTTTGCATTTTATATAAAAAGTGTGTTTTGCTCTTTTTTTACAAAGGGTGCATTTTTAGAGTTTCGTCCATATTCTATTATCTCTGGTTTAGGCACTTGACCACCCCTTTTGGTGCACAATAATGAATAAAGCGCTAAAAGTTGTACAATTTCAATTTTTGCAAAGAAAAGTCACGGAAGAAGCCTATATTTCTTCATTTCTTCATTTTAAAGTCACAGAAAAAATGCTGTGGGGGACCTTAAAGTCCTCCCTCCCCGGTATCCAGGGGGTTAATATATATAACACAATTTAGACACCAAAAAGATTATTGTTCTAAAATATTTTCTTATATATACACACCCAAAACATTTTAAAATCTGTATGCATAATTCATAGTCATATAATTTGTAAAAAGATATACATTATATATATTATTATATATTATGTATACTGGGCAATTTATAAGTAATCATCTCTGTATGGAAGTTTTTCTTAAAAAGGGACACTTTGTGTCACAAGTTAAATATAATTCAACTTCATTTAACTGAAGATAGTAAAAAAACACATTAACAAACATGCATAGCAACTGTCTAATTTAGAAAACATTTCATAATAACTGTTCAAGATATCCACTATTCTGTTGCAAACAGAGATTATATCGTTTCATGAAACTCAGTCTTTGACATATATAGCCAAAAGTTTAATTTCAAAGCCAACATTTATATCATATTTCTTAGTTTAATATATCCCTTCTTTATTTATTTTAATTTCAGTTTAGTAACATATAAACCCTAGATAGAAAAAAATGTATATAAACTTGTTTAGCTTTTATTTTTCTTAATCTATGTATATATTTGTTTATTGTATGCTTGTTAAACCTCATTTTAGTAACTTACCTACCGCCGCACTGGCATAGGTCACAGCATATCCCAAGATGAGAAATGCGGCCATCATTTTCCGTGACATTTTTCTGAAAAAAATATCAGTACTAATATCATTATGCAATTTTAACTATACAAATTGTGTTACATGGCTATATTCATTTTATTTGAAAAGGGTGTGGTGCTTGATTGTGCAAAAGTAGACGCACAGTTTATCTAGTTATTTTAATTATTAAACTTTTTAAATGTTCTGTATGTCTATATGTATAACAAAGATTTTTTGATATACTGATTCATTATTATATATATATAATTATGTATATTGTATTGTTGTAACATATTGTAGTATTGGGGTCTTAAAAAAATGTCGCTTTCAACTTTCACCCATGAAATGTTTTTCAATAAAAACAATAGTGTATTAAAATAATAGTTTTACGCAATGCTGAACACATATTACAATATAGACAATTTTATAATGTTGATGTCCAGGAGAAAATCATTGGTCAATCTGGTGATATGTGGTCGTGCATTATGGTGGAGGTGCCTTGTCGACGAACAGACAAAATCTTCTGTTAGAATGCAACATGTAGCGTTTACTAGTCACCGTTTTTATTGGTTCTAATACTTGGAAGTAATAATCATATCTAAATTCTTGGTTGGCATCCCACGTCGAGGTATTTTTGGGCGATCACCAGATGAGTCCACACATGCTATCATGTTCTGTGGCGGTGGATGAAGTTGGGCGTATATAGCCACTTTTCATCAATGACGAGCATATTTTTTGCCGCGCTTCGATCTGTGAAGGTTTTGAGTCGATTCATTAATTTCCCTCACCATGGCGTTCGAAAAGAGGTTTAACACGGTCCATGATGCCTCGACAATAATAAGAAGCAACTTTGTCAAATTGGAATATATCAAGTCTATGCGCTTTATTGTTGCTTCCGCCACCATAATATTACCAATAAATGCGTTATTCAAATTTTATCTACCAAATCTAAGTATTTATGACGAATTTAAATTCAAATATATGTGCACATAAATCTATTGATGTACATATATAGGTAATAAAGAAAGTAATATTAGCAACATAGATATGGATATCTTATTCCATATATCTACGATTAGCAACAAAAAGCTATAAGTAGGTATTCATAGAGAAAGTAATATTAGTTTTTTATGCATAGTTCTCATTGAAATAAAAACGACATTTTTTAAGATCCCTATATTAATTTAAAACAAGGATATATGAAAGCGCATAGAGTTGCTGATAACATTTATGCTGCAGCCCATTATACATCATGAGAGCGGTTGCAGATATTTTAGAGAGCTACACACGAAGACAGTTTTTTTATTAAAATAAAATAATTTATTTGTTTAGACTTTTGATGTTGATAAACAAAATTTATTTAGAAATCAAATTTAATTTATCAGCATCAGTGTTATTTTTATTTTACAGGGTTGGTCAAAAATAAGGATATTACCAATTATTTGGAGCAATTTTGTTATTTTGAGCATTTAATTTGAAGACTAAGTTTTCTTATGTATAGGTTAATGTTATCTGTACAATATTTTAAAACAATAATTTGATTAATTGAATAAACAATAAACAATAATTTTATATTTAATAATAAAGTTTTGATGTGTAACCTTACTTTTGGCCAACCCTGTATATATGAATTCATAAAATAGATTGAAACCCAAATTTAAAAACAAGTAATGAAACTATTGCTTTAAAATTACAGTGATTTTAACATTTATCATTTTAAAATGGAAAGTTAAATCTTCATTAATGAAGTTGTTTATATTTTAAAATACGATTCAAAAACATACATAATTTACATTGCACAGTAAAAATTTATTTCAATAAATTGTAACACTGAAATTGTAAATCATTGAAATAAATAATTGAATAAATTTAGTTCTAAAAATAATAATTAGGTGTGTAGAATGGTTTAAAACTATATATGTTTAATATTAAGAGTCTTAATTATTGAATAGTTAACTTTTAGATAATAGCGTATCTCTTAAAAAATAGTTTTATTCTATATTTAGCAAAATATGCTGTTGTAAAATATCATAAAAACGAATTTGTAATTGTTGGTCACACACCTGGCAAAGGCAACAGAAGATGAATAAGAAGAAGACAATTTTTGAATATAAAGTGAAAATAAACGAAAGTCTATATCGCACTAAGAATAATCTAACAAGCATCTAGAGACATTGCATGTATTTTAGGTAAATATATTTAGCATCAACATTGAAAACTTACCCTTTTTGATTTTTCCAACAAAAATAAACTAAAGACAATTTGGCTGTTTTAGGTTATATACTTTTTCAAAATATTACAAATTTAGATCTACAAAGATACAATACTTGCTAATTACCAATATATACACAAAATTAACAATGGATTAGGCCTATATTATTCAATTAAAAATATACTGTTACAGTTTAATGGAGATCAGTGGTGGAAATCAGTGTATAGTGTGTTAGATTTTCCGGCAATGGAATTAGTTATTAATATTAATTGTTTCCTCTTTTCTCTTTTAAATGCGGGTGAATGTCAACGAATGCAAATTTAATATTTAGGGAGGAGCTAAATTTAAGATTTTATTCTAATTGATAATTAAATACCATGTTGCTCCAACATTTGACAAGAATCAAAAGCATCAAACATAAAATAATTAATATCCGGAATACGCAGATTTCGATTACAGTGTGCAATCTACAAGATATCAGTACCCACTTTTATGTAAATCTAATTTACTATTGGAATAAATAAAGGTCATATTTTAAGGTTGCAGCTACATTTTTTAGCAATTTTAGTGATACATTTGTGAACAGCGTATTATAAACATCTTCACAATTTAGAAGTCACGTACTTGTAGTTAAGTATAATAAAAGTGTCTTTAAAAACTGTAACATTTAAAATATAGAACATTCTAAAGTAGCAATGCAATGTGAGTATTGATTGCTGTCATCCCTTAACTCAACATGTTAGCTATATGAGTGAATAAGAGTTAACTCCAACGAGATTTTCTGAGATTAAATACCATTTATTATATATATATGTATATATATAAAATCATGGGCTATTTCAAAGTAATATCATTTTTATAATATACATATGTACTGTAAAGTTACAATCCCCTATAGTATATTATATAATAGGTATGTAATTATGAAAGAATGACTTGGTGATTTCAAACTACATTATATACTAACGGTAGTATAGGTTGCTAGCTCATACGAGCACAAAGTATATTAGAATACCACAAAAACGGCCATTTTTTAAACAGCTACCATTTAAAAACATATTTACTTTTTGAAATTATTTAACTTTTATCGGGTAGCGCCGCCGAAAATTAGTCAGCTTACCAGTTTTCATCTTCATAACTATTATAGAACCCGATATATATTTAGGTGCAAAGAACGACTTTTTTCGTAATTATTCTTATTATTCTAATTCTTCTTCTTCAGACCCAATAAACTTTAAACGATTTTATCAAATTTTAAACATATATTGGAAATGTCCCGTAGATGAGAAAATTATATTTTTATCTAACAACCATTGCTAGGGGCTCAGATGTTGCATAGCAACTACTGTTTAGACGCAATAACACCAACTAAACTTTAAGAGATTTTATGAAATTTTGAACATATATTGGAAATGTCCTGGATATGAGAACAATTTTTTAACCTCATGACAACCGTTGCTAGGGGCTTAGATTTCGCATAGCAACCACTGTTTCCTATCAAACACGTTATAAAAACTCATATTAACGTAAAATATACAGCTACCTATGTGATTTGCAAGAACAAACTTTATATTTTTAGAATCGCCGTGAAAAACTAAATAAAAATAAGGTTGGCTCATTTAAACACTTAGAAACATAATGCTACAATATTTATCAATAAAATGGTATAATGTTACACAAAATAACAGATAAACGAATTTTATGTGTGCATATTTTAATCAAACAAATATTTAACATATAAATTATGCATATTATTTAATATTACTTAATGGGTTATATTTTTGTTTCGCTTCTTTAAAAATAATGGACGGTTCAGATTATTTACATTTTGCTGTGGAGTTTATCTAAATAACAATTAAATTTTGTAATTGGACATACCTTTAGAATTATATATAAACAAATGCTACATTAAATGGTCTATTAAAAATTTTCAGCAAAATATTTTGATATTAATATAAGCCAAAAATGGCAAAAAGTATGTTAGCTCAACCATTAAAGAAATGAAATATCTGTTAAATGTGTGAGCTCTTTAGTTAATAATATTGGACTTGAGCTAACTACGTTTTTTAATATTAAGAAAATTATTAAGTGTATTTCTGCCATTGTAATACGTTTATGTCTTAATTAATAGAAATATCAAAAGTTAAATTGATGAATACATAAAATTAATAGAAAATACATTAATGTGAATGAAGTTATACAATTATATATACTCAAGTCCAATATTATTAACTAAAGATCTAACACATTTCATGGATATTTTATTTCTTTTATGGGCTGAGCTAACACACTTTTTGCCATTTTTGGCTCATACTAATTGTATATTATACTAACAGTACGGGCTATTAATTGTGCCTCTTCAGCAGTCAACACTCCTCGTAAGACTGTAAAATACAATAGCAGTAGGTATATACCATTAATTTATTGCAAATTAGCTTCGAAAACCACATAACTCCCCATAGTGCTGATGATTTATGATAGTAATTTGAAATCACCAATGTATGTGTCTTCTTTCACAATTATACCTAATGTTTATTAATAGGTGATGCTCTTGTTCTTAGCATGAGAATTCTTTCGAATCGCAAAATTAACAAAGGAACTATTTTTATTTTTTATAATGCTTATATATCATTAAAGAATCTTTTGGTAAATACCAATTAAATCATAACATTATTAAAAAAAGTAAACATATGGCGGTATGTTTAACATTTGTTATCACTAGAAGAGATAAAACTGTGAAAATTTGTGGAAAATATTTTAAAGTTCAACAACTGTAGTATAAAAACAGTTCTCCACCTGTGTCTTTGTTATCTACTGAATGTTATTTTAATTATAAAAATCCTTTCTATTTAAGCAGGTTATATAAGCTTAATGTATTATTCTATAGGAGTTGTCTTTTAACCGGAGTTTAAATGAAACAATTACATATTGATAGAATACAACTCATAATACACGCATCTACACCCACATACATTGTATAATACGAGATTGAATATTATATAACTTAAATACTTTAAATAAGCACATATTGTACGAGTCAGCTACTTAACTACCTATTTAATTATAGTCTAGTATATTTACTGAAATAAAAAAACATAATTATACTAATTAAATCAACAATAAATACAATGCATTTTATAATAAACAATCATAAACAAATATATACATTAAAAGTACAATTTATGGCCTGAAGCAGTAACAACTTTTAATCCTCTAGATGAACTTGCACGCTGCATACTGCTACCTTCATTCTCGTCATTCGAGGTACAATTCGATTGCACTTGCTTTGAATTTTCTCTGTCGACATCATTTGACTCCGTCGTTTCGATGTAGAAGAGTTCAAATCGGTTCCAAGTCCCAGAGCTGAATTTGCTTGATGCATCTGATATCTTCCAATCGCTTCTAACGCAGAAGTCGATGAATGGCCAGTGAAGAATTTTATCACTTTTGTTGATAAATCTCGTCGAAATAACTGAGTTGGTCCTGTTCATCTCAAACTGTGTAGAGTGTACTTTTCTTGGAAACCTGCTTCTATCATTAAAGACTTCATACATCCTTCGATGGCATGCTGGCCGAGCGGACTGGTACTAAATCGTTTTCCATTCTTACACAGAGGTTTGACCCGTAGATACAGGGCATCAACTTTGAATTCGTCTGTTTCCTTTAAATATTCATCCAACAATTTAATGACACAACGCAGGTCTGGTTTTTTTGCGTTTTCATAGACACATACACACTTTGGTTTCTTCAATTTTTCCGAAATTCCACCAGCATTATTTTTTATAGAAAATTCCGTATACTCAAAGTATCTAAATTTTTCTTCATCATCAAATCCAAAATTAAACATTGATGGTCTCAACATGCGATGCTCTCCAGCTCTGATAGTAAGACGAACTCCCAAATAATAAACTATTATATAGTGTCTGGTTGATCTGTTTTTTTGTGTCTAAGAATTTTATTTTCCCATATTGTTTCTTCAATTTTATCTGTTATCCACATTTCGGCCTTCTGGGGGTCATATATCCATGCCCATCTTTTGATAATCTTTCATAACATTTTCTAAGCAATTTCGTACGGAAAAAATAGCACCCTACAGAAAGTAGTAATTTTTACATTGCGCTTGGCTGTGAGCCTGGAGCATTAAAACAAATTCCATAATTGACTTAGTCCGGTATTTTAATTTGTCTGACTTTCTTACTTCTGATATGAAGTATGGCAACCAACAATTTAACTCTTCGACACTCCATTGTTCAATTGATGTTGTTGGTACTTTTGACATACTCAAATATAATTTTTTGTTTTTTTCACGTATTAAACAGATTTTGCACAAAATATATATATTTTTTAAGTATTCGAAGAAAATCTTTTCAAAGTGAGGCATTGTATTTCTTCTGTAGATACGTTGTCAAACCGATAATCTTCATTTTCAGATTCTTCCAAGTCACTTGAGGTAATATCCAATAAATCATCTAGACCTACACATATAGCTATTTTAACTATTGTGTCGCGTATACCAAATGACTCAGAAAATAAAGTTCTAATTATATATAGGTGTACACACACCAACACGCACACCGACATATATGTCTGTTCTTCATGGTGCGCCCCCGTCCAGTGGGGAAGAATGTTGCCTCACGGCTGGATGGAGGAGGGGGACCTCTTTCATCTTACTACAAAGAGCGCACAACTGCCTGGAAAGCGCTCCAGGGTATTCCGACCGACCACGACCTACGACCAACTTGTCATCAACAGCCCGTTCACATGTCTCACCCGACAGCACAACGGACACGACAAGGAAGAGGACACG
>JAYRBW010047781.1:0-57285 GCA_036023295.1 Invenusta paracnida
TTGTACCTGTAAGCTCGTTGCTAGGTCCGTACTTAATTTTATTGGTGCAGTAAAACAACTGACTGTTCATGCGTATTACAAAATGTGGTTGTTTTAAGTAAGCTAATTTTTATAACACAATAAAATAAAATCATTTATATCATTGTCAAAATATTTTTTAGGATTTTGTTGTCATATTTTTATTAATTTTACAGTTTAGAGGTACTATGTACACCTATGTTCCATATTGATATATACATTTATGTATAAAGTGACCAATAAGTAACCAATAAAGTGATCAGAAAGTATTTTAACAATTATATCTTGGCGCTATGTTTATATCAATTTCTTGGATGGCTGTACTTCCTATATGTATCATCATTATAATTTTAACATTTTGTTTTTAAATCTTGACGTCCTTTTAATGAAATTTTTTTACTGGCTGTACTTCATACCATCAATATCATTTCAACGTTTTTCTTTTGAGGAGCTCATTTCTTGGTTCATTTGTGCAACGAGGTCGTTTTTGTTTAGATAATAATAATAAGAAGAAATAATTTTTTATCGAAATTGACCCCTTTTAAAAAAGTATCTAGAAACCTTCTCAAAAGTCTATCTTAGGTGCATATTATTCTCTAGCGCTTGACGATTACGCTGATACCAAAAATATACTTTTTAATGCATCCTAGCCTGATTTATTATCTGTCAAAAATGGGTCTATTCTCTTTAGCATTAATGACGAGCTGTTAACATCTCTCAAGTTAATTGCTGACGCTAGATTGTTCTTGGCTTGATGATGCTACCGCATCGTCTATTTAAAAACTAAAAACGAGTTACTGTTGTTTTTATATTATAAGCTAATCATTATAAAATTCAATATAAATGTGTTAGTTATTATAGGCTATACCGAAAAAAATGTATTTTTTTATATATAATATAATATAACAATAATAGTGTAACAGGTATAGTTTTTTGGGATCAGAAATACAGATATTTAAATATACAGAAGTACAGAATTTAACAATAATAGTTTATCGTAAATGTAATTAGCTATATAGCAACCACCATTTTCGATCACTTCTTCCATGTGGATAACATGTCATCCAGGGCCTTGTTCATTCGATTCGCCGTGAAAAAAGACAATTGCTCGCTGAGAAAACGGGTAATATCGTCAACTGAATGAAAGTTGGGTGTAAGAGACTCAAGTCGTGGGAAAATGTATATCGCATAGGTTTAAATCTGGTGAATAAGGAGGGTGACGAAGCAGCCTGATGTTGTTCTCTTTGATGTATTCAATTGTGGTCCTGGCTACGTGGGGGCGAGCATTGTCCTTGAGACGCATATTTTCTGCAAGTGTAAGAGTTCGGAGATGTTCTTGTAAGTTGATCAAGAACTCGATGTATCGCTCGCTATTGATACTTTCACCCTGTGGTAAAACTTTAAAATAATGCTGACCTTTCTGAGAGACCGCTACTATAGCCATAAATTTCTTCTCCATATTAGATCTTTTGCCGTTTGTACCACTTTTTCATTCACGGCAGCAGTAATCCAACATCCAATTGTGAGGTTTCAGCTTCCAACAATAAAAGAACTTTTCGTCAATAGTGACCAGGTTTGATTTGCAAAGTCTTCCTGAAAGTGTTTCAATTAAGTCTTTAGATCGTTCTACTCGAACTGCTTTATTATTCTCTGAAAGAGTGGGTGGTACCCATTAAGTATGGAACCCTATACGAAGATATATATCAAGATAATTTAATTAATTCTATGTAATTATTACTTTATGGTTTATATTTGAAATATATTTGAATTTAATTAGACACTCTATGGTTAATATCTAAAATACTGTACAGTTTATAATCTATGTTTAATATCTAAAATACAGTACAATTTATAATCTATGAAACTAATCATTAAAAAACGTCGTTTTTTTGGTATAGCCTATAATTTCGTTTTTCTTGTGAAACGCAATATTTTGAACGAATAGTTATCAGACTGATAACTATTAGACTGATAGTTTTAATGTAACGGGCACCAGGAGTATGTTATTCGTAGTTACTATCGGGTTTATAATTTATTACTGATTAATTATTATCAAGAAAACCTTTATGCACTTTATTATATTATTCACACAATGAATTTATTAAAATAAAGGTAGTTAAACAATATTCCTGTTTGATATTTCATTGACCTGTTAACATTTTATAAACTCATTTTTATTTTCTTTATTACATTTTCTGTATAGTATATTAAAATTCTTATTCCTGAGACCATTTTTCGATATTTCTATGTCATGAAAGGTATATTTTTTGTTTAATTTATTAACTTATTTGATTAGATTGATTTGTTTTCGAATTAATTCGTATCACTTTTTTCTAATAATGAAGATTATTCTATAAATCTGTAATAATAATAATCTTTAGTATTATATAATTATCATATAGTAGAGCAGTAGTATAATTAGTTACCTAATATATATAGATATTTCATATCGGACTAGTTAAATTATTATTTAACATATATATTATTTCTAAAATTCTACATTCTAATATCATATAAAAATATATAATCTTTACTTGCAAAAGTACTAAAAATAGTTATAGATACTGAACGTTTTTCACATTCAAAACTTTGTTTTAATGACTTTATTTATAAATTGCCGAAATTAGTTTACTTTTTAAATTTTAGTATAGTTTTTTTATTTACTGAAACTAATACTATACGTATTATTTTTCACGAAAATTATTTCAATCATAATTATAACCCATATATATGTTATATTTAGAATGTGATTGTTTTCATAGTAATATGTGTAAATAAAAACAATGGTTTTTAAAGAACGTAATTTTCTATAACATGTTAAATGCAAAATACTAAAAAAGATATATAGGTAGAATTATATATTTTAAATAAAATTGTGAAATAGATAATAATATTTAAAAAATCATAGTATGTACATAGCATTGTTGTTCGTTATCTAAAACAATATTATTATAATTTGAGTTGTAAAAAAAATAATTTCATTTAAATAGACTTATTTATAAAATACTGTAATTAAATAATGAAATATGTAAATATTGTAAATATTACATCAAGTACAGTGAATAAAATAAGTTTCACTATAATATCAATATCTATAAATGTTGTCTAAACATAACAATGCTTTTTAAATGTAAGAGCAAAGAATGTAATTGCTGAACCATATATCTAAACCGTACTTTTTGCATCTTCAATCTTGGAGCGGGTGGGGTGAATGTCATTATCCAACTATAATTATTAAACCTTTTAATAGAGTAGAGTTTAAAACTTTGCATGTAGATAAACAAAAAATGATTTGGAACATATTCAATCGTTTCAACAATAGAATATTTTTTAGAATTAAATTTAAGAATTTTAAAAGATATTTTCTGTAAGAATATTTTTTATTTTACTTGTTTTAAATTATTGCATAAAATTAATCAATACCCTATTCAGGGATTCTTTGATTTTGCAAGAAATAATCATTTTTTATACAGAAAGTTTGTTATGGTCATGTTTTATAAGGGGAGCAATTTTAGAGTGTGTTCACTTGACCATGCCCTCTTTAGGTGTACACCAGTAAATATGTATACCACTAAAATTGTCAAAAACTTTATTTTTGGAAAAGTCACGTAAGATTACATTGTTCCATTTGTTCATTTAAAAGACACAGTAAAAATTCTGGATTGGATATAGGGTTGTAATCCCGGGGTTATCCATAACCGCCGGTATAGATAGTGTTAACAAGGTAAATAATATTAAGTTTCCTGTTGAATGATTATAATAAATAAATACATATTATGTTATCACATATCATGCAATTAGTTTAATTAGTTATATTAGATTGTTTAGAATAGATGTGATCGTTAAAATACAATGTATAACAAATGTAAATTATAAACAAATATAATAGTTCAATATATATCTAAATGATAACAATTATTTATTCACAGTTATATATATGATTAAAATAACAAGAATAGTTTGAGAAAAAAGAAGCAATAATTAAGCATACGTTAATTTGTAAATACTGTTTTATACGAATATATTATCAAATCTATGATAGGATATTATAATGGTTTAGATTATATACGTATAATACCAAATATATCGTTTACTGCAGGTGCATAATATAGTATTAATAATTCACACGTAGATGTATATTTTGTATTATTTTAATAGTGTGAAATATACTTGGTATATATTTAAAAACATATATATATAATTAAGTCGTTAGGGATCATAGATATAAATATACATTCTAGGAATATTATAGTTAATCTATATCTATGTTAGGGATACATACCTGTAGAATATCTACCTATATACAATAAAAATGAAAACATTATAAATCAAAATATTAAATACGTAGTTGTTGATTGGGAAATATAATTAATAATTAATAATAAATATATTATTTATTAAATCAATAAATGCAAGAAAAGAACTAACATTTAAAATAGTAACATGCATATGATTTACTGATAAATCAATAATGACAAAATATAATAGTCAACACAAATTATTTAATTTTGAAAGTCAGCTATGGTAAAGTATAGAAAGCATACCTAGTTGATTAAGATTATGTACATTGATTCACCGGTGCAATAACAGTATTTAAGCATAAAAATAGGAAAATATAAATTAAACATTTAAAATTCATTCATTAAAGTTATTGAAAATAAAATGAGTCATTAACATATAAAATATAGCATTGTCCTGCAACTGAAAAAACCTAAGTTCTTCCAAAATAATTATGGTATATTTATTGCCTTAAAAATAAATTAAAAAAATAATTTATGTAAAATAAATGCATTACATATGTACATATTCCTTACAATACATTAATATTGCGTTATACACACTAAAAGATGTGCCAATAGCATTTTAAGATATCATTAAATATCCTCTCTAAGTTCAATAGAATTGAAAACATTAACTTATATGTGATTGCTATAAACTGAACCATAGTTTGGAGTCGACACCATACTCAAGTGACCACAACAACAGGCTCCCTCACTGCTAAAGACAATGGACAGTATTAGAAACTACCATTAGAGTTTAACTGTGTTATAAGTTGGTACATGCGTTTAGTAAATATAAAAATATTACAATCAAATCGGATTAAGTTGTCATGATATTTTATTTAAAAAGAAACGCGATTATTAAATTCTGTTTTTGCTTCAACTTTTGGAAAGGTATTTATGGAATTATGAAATATTAAAAACTGTTTATTAACATCTTGATAATAACCATAATATATGTAGAATGACAATAAACTCGATACACAGTTAGACCGAAGTACAAGCTCTGTTTCTATAATAGCAACGAATTAGGTATAGTTAATGTGTTGAATTATTTATAAAGACATTAAAGACATTATTATAAAGACATCAACAATGTAAAATCCCTATAAAATAAAGAAAGGAGGGAAAATCGATTTTAAAATTTTATTGTCCACAAAAATTATTTCACATGCAACAGCTGCTACGCTTTTGTATACGTGGTAATATAGAGTTAATACGATTTTAGCACAAATGACTAAAACAAAAATACTAGCAGAATGGGCATTATTCTCCTCTTTATCATTATAGTATCTTACATACATATTAATTTTGGAGATTTTTCCATCTGCTAAATAATTTATGATTATTTAAAAAACTAAACGGCTTAACAATGCTAATTTATACAAATTAGAACAATA
The DNA here is from genome assembly GCA_036023295.1 of Invenusta paracnida. NCBI lineage: Eukaryota > Metazoa > Platyhelminthes > Proseriata > Coelogynoporidae > Invenusta > Invenusta paracnida. The sequence continues at coordinate 5,699 of JAYRBW010047781.1, forward strand.
TGTAGGACATTTTATTATACTTATATACTTGATAATAGACAACATTGCACTGAAATTAAATATTCTAATTATAGTACAAATTATGTACTAAACATATTTATTGAGATAAAGTAGTTAGTAGTTATTATACATATACCATGGAAGAAGTAAATTATTTTTCCATGGTTCGTAAACAATAAATACAAGATTTATTTATTTTATTTTATTTTATTTTATTTAAATTAAATATCATAATGCCTTTTTACATACTTTTTTCCTTCTACAGTAGATATCATCCCCCTCATACATCAAACATAATAATGCCAACCGCATGGCATCTCAATCATCCTCATACATCCATAATTCATGCATACATTAATAACATACTTACCAATGAAGTCTATAAATATGGAATTCTTTGTAATTCTTGCAGAAAACTTTCCTTTATGAACCATATTTGTTTAATGTTTGAGAAAAGAAATATAGCATTAATATTCAAATGATATAATACTTGAAATCAAAGCATATACTGACTAAAATAAAAACAAAAAATTAATTATACATTAATTAAGAATAAATAACTACTATATATACAATTATAAGAAGTAATTTAAAGATAAAAATAGAAATATAGAAGATCTACAGAATGAATAAATTTAGATAAATGTATTTATTTAGATATAATCAGTAATAATATTCATAACATTATACATTTTTATATACATATAATATGTGTACGTATATTGGTCATATTAAAGTTTAAGTTCTATTTAAAATAGTAGGTTTTAAAAAAAAAGTATATTTTACTAAATATTAATACTATAAAGATGCATTTATAAAATAACACGGAAGCATTTAGTTTCATTGAAAATTCCTAATCAATAAATATTACTTAATATGTTGATAATAATTAATTACAGCGAAAACCTAAAAATACAATAATAAAATATAATAAAAAATGTTATGAATAAAATAATTAAAACATTATGTTTCTAATATGGCAGTAATATACCAAAAGAGATTCGATAGACCGTTAAACGAAAGAAATTATCTATATATACAGTGGATACAACGCGATAGATAATCCGAAAAAATTCATATATATGTCTAAAGAAACATTTATAACACACATTAAAAATAAATAAATACGGAAAATAAGGATTGAATTTTAATATTCAATGTTTTTTCTTTTTCGCTTAAAATCAGGAAAAGTTAACCAGAAAAATTAGAAATTACTTTTCTATACTACATAATATTCATATATTTATTAAACTATTTTATCATTATTCTGATATCATAATTTACGTTATCATAATATGAAATTATTACAAAAAAAAATAGTTTGAAATATGGAATCCTAATAAGGTTAATACGCATTTTTAAGTAGGCTAACCATACCGCATATAACGCCAAAGGGATCTTGACAGTCTGTCCCATTAAATGTCGCCTGAAGAGCATTCTGTGAGATGGTGTAGCAGTCATATCCGCCACTATTGTCAAAATGAACCCGTTGAGTGGCGTTGACATCCAGACTTACGTTGGTGCTTGTCCAAGTTGTATTCCTCAAAGCAAACCATGCCTGCTTACTGGAATAATGGAACAAATTGGGATTTTATTCGTAGTTTTGTAAGCTTATTTAATGTCCATAATTATCATTCAGTACCTTTAGTAGACATATAAAAATACATATATAATGACATTAGATATATATTTAAAAATGCAATTAAAAATATTACACCTTTAAAATCAACAGTACTATATTCTTCTATTTATTAGCTTATAATGTTGTAACCAATATTTTAACTTATTACATTGATACTGAAACATCTATCGAAATATCCATACAGTATTTTTTTTGTTTATTCGTTAGACTGAGTATGAGCTAGAAAATCTTTTAAATATGTTGAAAAACATCTATAAGAAACAGAATTGACATATTGTATAAAACATAATGTAGTATAAAATAAATAATTATCTGTAAGTAAATTTTGAAGTTTAACGAGATACTACTAAAACTATAATGGTGCGGAAAAGCTCAGGTTTTCTGGTCACATATATTTTGGCCGATTAATTTGTCATGTTTTTCGCTATTTAAAATCGAAACAAAGAAATGGTACATAATAATTCATATAGTAGAATTCAATGATGATGATCTCTTAAAAATGTCAATCTTATTTAACATACTACATCTTTATGTCTCTGTACATACTCGCATTTTTTAAATATTTGTAAAAATATTTTTAGAATTAGACTAAATAGTTCTGTTGATAGTTTATAAACCCAACCAATTAAAAAAAATAAAACACAGAAAACTTTTTTGCAAAGTGAGTATGGTACAAGCCTATGTTAAATTAAATTACAAAAATTGTGTTAATTGTAGATAAACTCATATACCTAGTAACACAAAACGCTAAGAACGTATAGTTAATTTTATACAAATAGAAAATTGAGATAAATACAACATAATTATAATTAAACGACAGTTATTTATTAACAATAATTATGGTGAATGTCTTATTTTTTATATTATTAGCAATAATTATGGTCAATGCCATATTTTTTATATAGAAACATTTACTTGACTACATACACATGTTAGATATGAGTGTCTATTAATTATAATTAATATTAATAATAATTAATAATACTAATACTAATAATTATTAGAACCTATCTACCTATATAGTAGAAAAAAGATGGCCCTAAATCATGAATATCTCAAACTTATTCTTATTTATTAATACTATATAATATATGTATGTTGTATAGATGTGTGGAGCAGTATTTATTAGTATAATATTGATTCATATAGATAATTACATAGATAATTGACAATAGAAATTCTTAGACATACATGTAGATAATTCTTGAAACACAGCTAAATTCAAAACAGAAATTTTAGTAACTATTCAAAAATACACCTACGATTAACTACAATAGTAAAATATTCATAACAGATAACACAGTATGTACTAAAATGTAAAAGTATAATTAAAAATAACAAAAGTCACCTTATGAAGCGGAAATGACAAACTAAATATAGACAAAACTAAAAATATACAGCTTCCCAAGTAAATTGTTATAATTTTATGATTTGGTAACTAAGTATTTTAAATATATAATAATTTATTCCACATGTGAACTTCTTAATATATTATAAGTATTTATTTTTATACGATAGCCTTCTTTATAAAGTTGCCTTTAATTAATATTTTTGATGTGTGGAATTTTTGAAAATGACAAAAATTAAATATGAACCAAATAAATCAAGGCAACAAAAACTGAGTTGTCCCGTCCAGTAGTTTTAGTCCTTGAATTTAGTCCTTGAATAGTCCTTGAGGAAATGTACAATTTTGTATAAAACCTTTAAAAGCGCGCAGCAGGATGCATCAATTAAATCCATTAAATTAATTTGGTTACTTCATTTTTGGCTAAAAAATTTACCCTTTAAGTATATAACAACATATTTTATTATTTACATTAATGTAAACTATAATAAATTAGATTTGTCCCTGACTAAAAAATGTGTTGATTCATCTCAGTAAAAGTCTTTTAATTTTTTTATTTGATATAGTATACTTTCATATTATTGAATTTAAATATATAATTTATAGAAACATTTGTATAATGCATAATGCACATTATATGAAAAAGTACATTGCTTTAACATTGAAATTCATACCCAGATAGGCAGTAATTTGGTATAAAGTAGCTATGTGCAATGGCTTTCTAAAAAATAGGTATTTAATTATATTCTTCTTAATTACTCATATAAACTATGTATAATAAAATGATTAACGTTAAAAATTGAATTATTAAATATTCTGAAAAAGAATTTATTTACACACTGTGATAGAATTTTACTAGTTTTCTCACTTAATACCTACCATTAATTTTACTTACATTTTCAGTGAATACATCAAGTTCATGATATCATCAACCTCAAGATTGTTCAAAGTTTGGGCGAGTGAGGCATTGTATTGACCACATATCTCGCGACCAGTGAAGAAAGTTCCATTGGAAGAGATGTAGAAATAGTCCTTCTCTGTTAGAAAGTATTTAAACATATTGTAACACATTTTTCTATGTAATAATGAAATGTACCATAAAAATATATTTATAATATGCACTTATTGATTTTGATTGAAAAGTGTAGCGTTTAGTAATTACTGTGTTATTTCGTTATGTTTTGATATTAAAGCTAACTGGTCAGTAGTATGTTTTATTGATTTTAATTTTTAATTTTTCTCTATCGGTTTTTATAAAAAATAATAAACACAAGACTTCATTGATAACACGTTCATACACTTAACGGTAAAATTCCTCTCTGTACAATTTTTTTCGGTTAGTTATTATTATTTTGTTGTAATTTTAAATAAATATTTCGAAAAAAATTGCAAATATATTCTATTTTTATGTCAAAAATATAAGACTTAATATGTAGCGTATAAAGTATTTATCTCATTAGAAAATATATATCATAGCAAATTTTATTGTATACAATATATGTATATTGAAAATCGCTACCAAATTATATTGTAATCCAGAGGTATAAGTCTCTTTTTACTTTTTACTTAAAAACCTTTAAAAGATTAAAAAGGTAAATAATATTTAATTCCATTTATTAGAGTGATTCTTATTTCCTTTGATGAATGAGAGTTGTCCCTAAAGCTTAATTGGGGAGAACGATAACAAAATCTTGTGTGCCAATATACCGTGATTATTTTCGCAAAGTACTGCAAGACCCGTGCTTGAGGTGCAGTCTTCGGACTCAAAGTTCACTTTATTCATGTTCTCTAGGACGAACTTGCCACACGAAGTCCCCGCCTCGAAGCTGACATTGTTTATCGTAAGCTGGTTGGAGAATGGAGCATTTGTTGTGTTCCAGAAGAGAGTTGTGTTGGCAGTTGAAATCGATGAAGCCGTCATAGAGGGATTCTGCAGACCGAACCATGCATTTCTGGAGTTCCTGTAACACAATATAGATAAATCTATAGATATACGCACTAACTTGGAAAACACCAGTCAATCCGGGTTCTCATGTGATTGAAAGACAGAAAAGGAAGCACACGCTTGATGGGATGAAGTTGTCTAATTAATTATTTGTGGCTTAAATCAGAACTACAGTTCATGATTTTAAGTAGAAAATATTCACCAAACTCGGTAATAAATTTATATCATTTCAACGCAGAAAACATTTAGGATATTTGAAATCTATATTCAGAAGAAAAAAAGTTATAATCATTTTAAAATGGTTGTAGTATTGTTTAAATTCATAAAATCAGGTGATTGTTTCTCACGTAACTAAATATAGGACCGGGCTTAAATATTGGATTTTGATTGGATGATTGGTCTTTTTCTGTTTACGATTATGCGTGTATTTCTGGCGGACTCTCTATCTCACTCTTAGATTAACAAGATATACATACCTACCTACCTTGTTATATATGTATAGGTATCTTTTTTATCTATGATTTCATATCATACAGTAAATTGCTCTCCTGTACTATATTTGAGTTACAAATATAATTTAAAGATAGTAAAAAGTTATTAATGATAAATAATTAAAATGAAATATTATCCATATCCTTACAAAGCAATAAATTAAGAATTTAGACATATTTTGACCAATAAAAGTATGAAATAGTTTCTCTTTTTGTAAATACGCAGTGTTCTGCCTGTTTGTGTCTTCGGTCGAAATTGCTGCCTACCTCTAAATATATTATATACTAGTAGTCTATATATACAAGTAATGTAAAATTGTCATTTTTATTACCTCTATTTTAATTGGAAAGTTTATACTTTTTTAGTTTATATTACGTGAAGATTTAATTCATCAGGCAAGCGAATATACAAACAGTATATCTAAAATATATATGAAAACATTTTCACAAATAACCAATTAGAGGAATTAGAATTCCTACTGCATGTTTAAACTTTATATTTTTTTTATTTTTCTAAATTCTACATAATGAGTTATTAATATTAATATTTTCCCACATCACATTTTCAAATTTTTAGCACTCGTGTTGCAGGATTATATAGTATAGAAGAAAAGAAAACACGAAACTATCAAACATTTTAATCGAAAGTATTTATTATTTTTAATAATGAAGAATTTCAACAACTGTTTGTGTCGAACATTGACAAGTCCTAAAATATTTACTGCATATTAAGGAAATATATAGAAGTTAATATCTTGTCATTTTCGTATATAGTTTTACTTCTAAGTCCATTCACCGAAGAATTTGAAATATTTTATTTAACAAAAATATTGACAGCGTTGTAAATTAGGTAGGTACTCGTCAGTATAGTTTTAAATATTGAAAGCAACATTTCCCGTTGTTTTGTTAGGTACTTTTAAAACAATTAAACATTAATAGTTAAAAAAAATGTTAATTAAAATATTGTCGAATAATTGAATATATTAGATACAAAGTATTCATCACTGAATTATTTATGCAATCATAGAAAATATAATAACTATTTTATTTAGATCTCTAGGGAAACAATATAGAGACTGAATGACTAACTAACGCTAGTATTTAAACGTTATCTATTTCTATGACTGATACACTTAAAATATATTTTCATTAAATGCGACAATTTTTTATCGTCTCTAATTTGAAATAAATATACTGAATATGAAATCAATGAAGTTAAGACTTTGTGGACAATATGCAGTAATGAGTAATTACAGAATTTAATCTCTAATAAAATTGGTTTCAGTCGATGCTACGTCTAGTTCGACACCTAAAAGGTTTTATAAATTAAGATTTAAAACTGTAATACCTATAAAAACATTACACCGTATAGAAAATGCTTCAGTATGTATCATAAGATATTTGCCAAACAACTTTCATATTTTTTATTTATTCAAAAATAGCTTTAAGTATTGAAAAATATGTATTAAGTGTTTTGATACGACTTAATAACGACTAACCAAATTGATATAATTTTATTTAAATAAAACTTTTTTCTGTCAATATAAATGACGTGATGCATACTAAAAAATCAGTAAAAGTTGAAACTCTGTCTATTATTATTCTATATGTAGATTACTTGCCCTTACTAGGAGTTTTATAAAAATATGTAAAACCTTTTGCTAAGTAATGCAAAGTATCTATACCTACGATTTTCGTGAATTAATTAGTTAATAAAATACGACATGTTTTAAATGCTTCGGTTAAAAATATACTATAATGCAGTAAAATATGTTGACATTATTGTAGAGAAGCGATTTCACATGTAAAAATAACATACATCAGTGATGATCGAACCAAATCTTGCATTTGTTTCACATGATACATTGAATGTGCCTCAGCAATTCTTCCATTTTTGCCCAAACAAATTTGTGATCCATTGCCAAAGTCGATATTTATGCCTCCAAGGAAAACTGTTTTCCCTACAAAGTGACATAGATTACACAAAATAATATATATAATATAGAAAACAACTTCATAAAAATGAAAATATATGTTGAGTTAAGATATCTCTCGTATCAAAATTTGAGAGAGAAAGAATATAAATAGTTTAGACATTTAAAACATTCATTATTTAGTCATTAAAATATACAACATAATAGGTATTCGTCATTACTGATTCAATTAAGAAAACATGAATAATATTAATTCCCTGTAATAATTGCTGTTATATTGCCTCCCTAGCCCAGATGAAAAAAGACTTTCACAAGCCTTCAAACTGTTTCATAAAGCCCTGTATGACGATTCCCATGTCTTGCACGAACTGATTCCTCCTTCCTATGCCTAGTTCGCGTCGTTTGTCAATTCCACCACTCAAGTCAGAAAGAAGAGCATTATCATTTATTCCATTCATGTCTATAATGTATAATTCTCAATAATGTTAGTTTGTTTTCCTTCGTTTTTATTGGCTTTCAATTACTGTTATAATTCGTTGTATGTCAGTTTTTCTATTGTCTTTATTTTTTCTTTGTATTGTCATTGTAGTATTTTCTATTTATTCATTCTATTTTTGCCTTATTTTAACTGTTCGTATTCGTTGTATTTTTCTACTATTCATGATTCCCAGTCTCAAAAATATACGCTTTTTTGTTATTATTATAAACCATAATCACGTGATAATTATTTATAATTTACATATATACTACTAGTCTTAAATTTGAGTAGTATAGCTATACTATAACCGTATTTTGTGAAAATTAATAAATTCCTAAATAATATTCCTAAACTCTACTAAATGATTCCCTAAAAGTATGCTAAAAAGTCATTAAACTTCTAAATGATTCCCTTAAGGTATTCTAAAATTCGATTAACTCCTAAATGATTTCCTAAATGTATGATAAAAATTCCCGGAAATCCTAAATCTATTCTCTAAAGATATGCTAAAAATTCCCTAAACCATTAAATGATTCCCTAAATGTATGCTTCAAATTCGCTAAACTCCTAAATGATTCCCTAAAGATATGCTAAAAATTCCCTAAACTCCAAAATGATTCCCTAAAAGTATGCTAAAAATTCCTTAAACTTTTAAATGTAAATGTGAGTTGGAAGCGGTCTCTGAGCTGGATAAATTATAATAATTATAATTATAAACATGACGCAATACCAGCTAAACCCAGGAGTAAGTAGTCTTGATTTGAACGCTGGACCACTGGATTGTAAGCCTCGCGTTCTAACCATTTGACCATCACCCCCTTTTATTCCTGGGTTTAGCTGGTATTGCCTCTAACACATTAATGTCTGTAATTATTATTGTCCTAAATGTAAGCTAAAAATTTCATAAACTCCTAAATGTATGCTAAAAATTCGCTAAACCACTAAATGATTGCCTAAATGTATGCTAAAAATTCGCTAAACTCCTAAATGATTCCCTAAAGATATGCTAAAAATTCGCTACACTCCTAAATGTATGCTAAAAATTCCATGAACTCCAAAACGGTTTCCTAAAGATATGTTAAAATTTACATAAATAATTCTGTAAACTCCAAAATAATTTGCATCTCTATGAAGACAACAACTATTGCACTAAAATATTTAGGATATAGTCCATCAATAATTCAGATAGATATTTTACCCTAACTAGCTATATATATGTTTTAAAACATGTGACACACTTTATAGCAATTAATATCAACAAATAGTCAACCTATCTAAGAGTTTATTGTACACACGTACTGGTCTCATGTGCTTCTTGAGCAGCCTTCAACTCGGCGAGATACTTGGCAAGCAGGTCTTGCTTGGCGCCCTCGTTCAGCCCCTTGTCTATCACTAGTCCGTCTAACTGACTCCCTCGAGCTTCTATCCGGCCCGTAACTTCCTTCCGATCCATACTTGATTGGTTGTGGGCTGCAGCCAATAGCTCGCGTCGTTGGGCCAAACGGTCATTCAAATTGGAAAGCTGAAACAAGAAGGATGGAGTCGCATTTAACATTTTCGTTTTATATAAAAAATTAGGAAACATTACAAAAATCATTATTATTGTGGTTGTCCTATTTGATTGCTGTTTGACCCCCTTTTAAAAGAAATTAAAAGATAGTAATACCAGACATTCAACATTTGTAAATTATTTTTTTCTCGGCTATGAATTTTCCTAGTGTGGATAGGCTACATAAACTTGTTTTCTTAAGAAAAATACATATACCAAGACTCGACACTATAGCTGGTGCCTCAAGTAGATTTGCTAATAAAAATGGGACAGTCATCTTTATTAACCTAATTTGTGTATGATTAACATGTTCAAAAGAAGAAGAGACGTTTCTGCAGTTTTATTACTTTTCTAAAGCAATACAAATAAAACTTAGAAAAGTTTAAAAAGAAATTTAAAAGGTCTGCATGCGACAGACGATATCAGCAATAACTGTAATACGTTATATAACTTTGTCGCAGTATTAAAAATTAAAGAATGACATCAAATGTTTTAAATTAATTAAAATAAAATGCATCATCAATAAATGTGTTCATGTTAAATCATGTTTTAAAATTTAATCTGAATTTTTACTAATTAAAAATAACTAAAGCACAGTCTTACCTGTCGTGTCTGCTCAGTGGCCAGGCCCTCTTCAAAACTGGCAAGGTTATTGGCTAATGCAGTGAGCAGAATTCCAGTCTCGTCCTCTGATAGGCCACCGATTATAGCCAATGACGACTTGTAGCGGCTGCGCTCCCCAAGCATTACCTCTGACTGAAGAAATTAAAAGTATTTGTTAAATATTTTTAAACATTTATTCATAAATATGTTCATTGGAATTAGTATACAGAGTAAAATATAAAGAATGCAGAAATAGGTGTCAATGATAGGTGAATAGGTTTCAATAAATTATTATGAATAAAATTACACAAAGCACAAAAAAAGTTATTTTTATTACAATTTTAAAATATATTTTTGTACAATTCGAAATAAATAATTCAAGCATTTCTCAATAGATAACAAAAACTTGATTTCTTAGAGAAATTTTAAATAATGAAAATATGAATTTTTATCTTAATTAAACAGTATATTAGTATATGTAAAAAATGTACAATAAGCAACACAAATTACTTTTTATGGTACATAATTATATAAATTCACCATTTTAATATTACCTATTAATAATAATAATAATAATTAATAATTATTTATTTGTATAATTAATAATTAATTTAATTCTGTTTATAATTTCCATTAATATCTTCATTCATAAGCGAAAAAATAAAGTCAGTCCCATTATTAAGTTTCATTAAGCATTCTTTTTTATCAGAATTCAAAATTCTAGTCTAAATTTTACAATAAATATCATTCAAAAATCTTTTACACAACTAAAACCTCATATATTATACCCTTTTTCCTATTTCCAATACATTCGATTTATATCATAATTTTGGGTACAAATATTCTACCTAAATATGTTAATTACATTATATTAATATGCATAAGAATTTATGATTGTACAAACACAGTAAAGTAGCTACACATAGATATATACATATTATATAGAAAATAGACAAACAAGTATTTGAGAATAATATTAAACTTCACTGCTAGCATGCGTAAAGGCTTACAAGAATGGTGTTGATCTTAATTGGAAGTTGATCAAGTCGTTTTCTCATTAGCGCTTCGTCTTCCATTAATTTAGGGTCAATACGGATTTCCTGCAATAAAAGTGAAATACGACATATAAGTACACCAAAAGATAATCATCAAAACATTGTTTAATTAATCACCAGCGTCTCCCAATCAAATATATTTATTTAAGTAATGTAAGTAAAAAATTCTCAATGTGTCTTAAAACTGACACTTTCAAAGAGAATTTATAAAATCATAAATTTTTGTAATAATTTGAAACAAAAAGACAGCATGAAAACTAAATTAAAGGGTAGTTAATTAAACTGAAAATAATTAGTTACACACTTTAAAGCATTGCTGTATAATTTGTTATCAAGCAATTTATCAAGAAATCTTATTCCGTACTTTTTGAAATCTTGAGTGTATGGTTCTATAGTCTTTTAGGTGCTGCAGAATATGCCAATCTTAAAGATTACAGTAATATGTTTAATGAAATCGAAAAATTTTATTCAATGAGAATACTTAATAACTACATTATATTTCTATAAATCAAAATAGTAGATATAATATGTACAAGCATGACATATCAAGGAGATCTCACTTCCTCGATTATCTTGGCTTTAAGATCCAGCTGGTCCCGCGCGTTCCTGGCACCGTCGTCTATCCCCTGGACCACCACAGCATGACTCTCGCCATCTACTCGGCCTGCTTCAAGCAGTTTGTTCACCTGGAGTCGTTCCAACATTGCCATCACGAGCAAGTGAACTATACGACCTCGCCGCTCGGTCTCCTCGGTCGAAGCCAGATCCTGCGTTAGCAGCTCACCGTCTCCGGCCGCTCTGGTGGTTAGTGTTAATTTCAGTTATTTGTATTAGTTGCAGAAAACAGCCATACAAAAGTCCGTTTAAGTATTTCATTTAAATGGTTATGTTACAAAATGATACAACGTGAAAAGGAAGAACATGCAGTAATATAAACGAAGCAGAGATTTAAAAAGTCAATTTAACTACTTTCACGGTATAATCGAAAATTACGCGATTTTAGAAGGCTTACATTGGTTTAATTTAACTAAAGTTTCAATTTAAAGGTTTAATCGTAAATTGCCATTTTTCTATGAATGTCAGCAAAATAAATGCAATGTAAGAAATAAATTCAAATCAAACCAAGCTAAACGTTACTTTGAAATCAAAATATGTTAGCTTTAAGGTTTTTAAAAATTTTACATACTCGTATATTGTTTCTAATGTTTCATACGTTAAACAATTATCTAAACGATTTTTTTTAGAGAATTCGTAGCAAAAGCAGTCTAGTTATATTTACTATTTACAATTGGAAGGATAGCAACGTAATGGCATTAGTTATGCGCATATTTTTAATTTTGGAAATCAAAAGTATTACACTTCACTCACTAAATTAAATAACTATACTCAGAATATATCATTGATATTTCATATCATCATTGATATACATGTTGTATATATTTATGTATATACATCAATAGATAAAATTAGCAGGCTCAAAGAAAAGTTTCGTACATTTTAAATGTGTTTGCTTTTAAAATTAAATTAAAAATTAGATAGGTCTATCTCTCACAATCAATTAAAGATGGATTTTTATTTAATTAAGATCAGCTCGGTATATTTCCAATATTAACTAATGATTAATTATGACTAACTTACTCGGTCTTTTGCATAATGGCGTCTGCCATGGTCTTCGTATCACGCACAACCGTCTTGGCTGGATCATCCAACTCGAGGACAGTGAGAATAGGCGGCACAAGCGGCGCCTTTGGTCCCTCATTATCAACATCGACAGAATTCTTGCGCCGCTTCCATAGAGGAAGTCGCCTTCCCCGCCTCTTGGCAGGTTTCTTAGCAATAGCATCGGGATCCTCAGCAGTGGTCAGTGGGCTTGCGAGTTGTGCTTCCTCGTCAGTAGGCTTCTTGAACTGAACACGAATTCACGGATACGAATAAGAGTACGAGTACGTAAGATCACCCAACATTCGCTTTTAGATTGCATTTAGTTATAGCGCTAATCGATTGAAGCAGTTTTTACATGATGATGGATATATTTCAGAATTTAATAAATGGTGGTTATTAAGCTCAAAAACAGTAATGGTTACGCTTAAAATTATGGAAATCTTAGGAGTCAAAATCAAACGCGATAAACAAATGAAATAGAAATTTTTATACATAATCTTTCAGGATCTTGTAAAACAAACTAATTATAAACTAAATAAATAAAACATGTAATTATAAAAAAACAATAGCAAAACTTTCCGCAAAATGTTATTACTTACCTTTTCTGGTAAATACGATATGAGAATATAAAGGAAAATGAAGTTATTGGTATACACATACATATATTATAATTATATATATATATATATATATTGATATTAAGGGGGTCAGTAAGTTTCTGCAATTTCTGTGAAAAATTGGACCACATCAAACATTGATACATTTCTATGAAGTATAAAAATATCTAAGATATCTGTGAACATTTGATGTATATATCTCAAGGTATAGCTTCAGAATTTAAATTTCAAAAATCTATTTCTGCAAAAAAGTTTAACTAGAATTAGCCTCAATTTGTTTTTATTATTTAAGCATAAATTAGACAAGAAAACATTTCATAGAAATTATTATTATGACTACAAATCAGGATTGATATCCTGTAAATCTGCGCACCAACAGTCTACTGCTTTCGAAGATGAAGCTCCTTGTCAAATAAAACTGTTTTTTTTATTCATCGAATTTTAATGTAGTTAAAGAAGTTTTGAAGATTAAGACCGACATGCTCGTCCTCTGACAGCCACAACTACAGTTCAGAAAGATGCAGTTCGCGAATTGATCAATTAAGATGCACGAACTTGCATGAAGATGATTGCTATAAGAATTTTAAATTGGAGTGTTAGTGAAATATTACACAACCGATTGAAATTGAGAAAAGTGTCCGCAAAATGGGCTCCTCAAATGCTCACAATGAAACAGATGCAAACGCCAGTAACTTAATTGGTGTCAATCCGAGATATCATATCAGGTGATGAGACTTAGATCTATTGTTTTGACCTTGAAAGTTAACAGCAGTCATCCCAATGGAAAGCAGCTGATGAACCGCCACCCCTCAAATGTGTCAGTGATCGGAGTGCTAGAAAGAAAACGTGGCGACATTTCTCAACCTCAAGGCCACATCTATTAATAGTAGGTATTTGAAGAGATATGGCCAGACTGCTTTTCATTCATTATCGGTCTGCTTATTTTCTCACTTTTAAAGCACTCTGTAAACAAACATTTCTTTGTGAAATAAATGGCTTTTTATACCATTTCAAGTGTGATTTTCATTAATGCTTTACCTTTAATGGTCAAACGTCAATTCTGAAGCCAAAAATTTAGTATTTGCTTAAATTTACACAAACATTTTAGTTCCTTTTATAGTTTTCAAAATGTACTCATTATCTATATATTAGATTATTTTCATAGAAATTGCAAAAAGATGACCCAGTCGCGTAAAAGGATAATAAATATTTTAAAACCCAGTCAAATACCCCGAATTGAAATATATACATGTAAATATAAAAATCTTACAATTATATTGTGTGCATATGATGTGCATCTTATTGTGTGCATCCCGGTGTCAAAGGGTTAACTGTTTAAACACTATTTATTATTAATTTACAAAGTATTAAAAAGTGAGTATCTTCAAAAGTACTAGATAGATTTGACTTTTAAATGTCAGCACATCAAATTAAGCAAAAGTATGTAATAATTTTATGGTTTCTACATATAGAATTTTAATCTATTTTTTAAAGTATTATTAATAAGAAAAACTGGAGTTAACATGTTTACTATGAAGCATGTGTAAAAAATATGTATATACAAATTAAATAGCAAATTTCTAATTATAATTTTTACTGAAATACTTAAAATATTTCAATAAACTATATTTATATCTTTTGAAGAAGGAAGATTTAATTAAAATGAGTTTAATTATAGATTGTAATGATAAATAATTATTAATATATCAAAACATGTAAAAGAATATGAAAATACTGGCATTCATTAAATTATTTGTTACAGAAGACATAATTTATAATAACACAATTGACATTACTAATTAATACAGAAAAACATCAAATATAAACGTATACAATTTTTGTTCAATGAAAAATATATATTTTAAAATAAACCTACACTTCAGATTAAAACAAAATCTAAATTTATATAAAATAATAGAACATATAGGTATATACCAAAATAAAAACGAGAGCTTCGCAAAGAAATTAGTTAATTGAAAAAATGTTAAAGATTCATAGTTCGGTCATTGATTAAATTTATATAAAAAGGAGGCAAGATTTAACTGTATAATGGTGGCCGTGAAATTCATATATAGATAGATTATGAAAATTTATAAAATTTATAAAAATAAAAGAACAAAAATGAGAAGGATTTCATGGCAATAGTATTAAATGTATCGATTTTACTAATTTATTGAAATCATAATCATGCATTAATGCAAGTTTCATTGCTTCTGTAAAAATATACTATTGCCAAGAATTTTTTATAAATAATTTTACTCTTACTTTTTGTGAATTTTCCTTTTTGTACTCGTATATGTAACATAATGGTCTATATGTGCACTTTTTAACTGCCAGCAATTAATTCCTGGCGACTTTTATATTAAATTTTTCAAAGGCAGAACTACATATCTTCACAAATTTTCAATTCGTCTTTGAGCTCATTTCATGGCTTTAATTTTTGTGATGCTGACTTTTTTATTTTGATGTTAATTACTTATTTTGCAAAGTATTACTATGTATAATCAAAGAGCTTAATAGATACAACATTAATAATAATTCGCAAATTATGTATAAAATAGTGAAAAAATGCCAATAAATACATCTGGAAGAATTTTTCGCGTTACTTTGAATAGTTACATTTTGGTTTAATCTCATATGGCATTAAAACCTAAGTTGTAGTTTTTTGTTTCTTCTATCGTATCTAACGTATTGTTAATTAAGATTATTTTGCTGATTTTATTGATGAAAAATTTCGTCGATTCTTTTAAATAGATCAATTTAATATACAAAACAAAATGTATTTTCCAATGAAATATCAATGTTAATTATGAATGCTGATGAAAATAAAAAGAAGAAAAAGTTTTATCTAAATTGACCCCGCTTCAAAAAGATATATAAACATCTCTGTACAGTTCAATTTAGGTTAAAAAATTCACGAGTACCTGACAATTATGTTGATATAAAAATGTATATTGTTAATGCAATTTAGCCTTATTATCGGTCAAAAATAGTGCTTGTCTTCTTAGAATATTCAACAAATAAAGCTGCTAATATCTCCAAAGCTAATCGCTGATACATTTGTTCTTGGCTTAGCAGCCTAATATATCGTAAAATAAAAATCACAACAAAATAAAATTTTAATAAAAAGACATGCAGACAACAAGATAATAGTTATTGATGATTTAGTAGACAATATATCAGTCAAGGACAACATCATCACAGAACATGGATATTGAATTATGTAAAACCATGTTTATTACATAAATAGATGACTAAAATACCTTGCGCAGACTTAGAAGTGGATTAGAAATGACATAAAGAGGATTGCTGTGTCCTTGCGATCGCAGTCTTTCTTGAATCCAAAACACACTGTAGCCAACCTAGGAAATGTTTTTTGTCGAATCAAATACACAAATTAGAGTTGATTTTTACAACAAATTCTACATGTCCCAACACTGAAATCCACGGAAAGTTCAATACGCAGACTATGGAGCTTTATATATATTCAATACAAAAACTTAACAAGACCAAAACATTCTAATTATGTTTTCATTTTATTGTTTTACGTGGAGTGTTTAAATATAAATGAATAATAATTGCTTTACATACAACACACATATTGATTATGACTACAAATATAGTTTCATAAGTAAATATTACTCTTTCACAACAAAATTATTTAAATGTTTAGCAAACTTATTACATCTATATAAGTATATAATAATGTATGTCATGTTCATCATATGTGTGCATAACACAAATGTTAAATTTATCAAAATTTATACTATAATATCAAGATCAACAGAGTTCATTTAGAAACACAATTTATTCAATATATATGTTTCTTTCATTTACATGTATGATATAATTCTGAAATTCAGATTATGGTGTTCCTAAATGGACAATTATTGGTCCTAATATTATAGCACATATTTTTATAAATTTCTCATCTATACAATCTGTTTTATCTTATTCCATTAAAAAGTTTTATTCAGTAATAATTTAAACAAGTAACAAAATTATTGACTTGGGTATTTGATGATTATTGAATTCAACTATTTATTTTTTAGACAGTTTTACTTACAAAACTACCTTACAATAGAAAATACAACATCTCCATAAACTTACCTTATCACCAAACCAACCAGTTCCACAGAATTTAATGAGTATAATCGCAATGATAATTCCAATAATAAAGAAGATAAAAAAACTGACAGCAGCCCCCACTGGATCAACAACAGATCTCTCATAAATGCCTTGAAATGCAATGCAACCCAGTTCATAAGGCCCAGATGACATATTGAACTCCTTGATATCTAAAAATAAAAATAAACAAGTGATGACTTTATACTTTAAAAAAATTTATTTGAAATATTTAACTACTACCAGTTATCCTAAAAGTAAAAAATGCATTTAAACAAAATAGATAATTATGTTTTAGATATATATTTTAGTCATCTATTTTTATATGTTAAGTTCAATATTGTAAAGAAATTTGCTTATGTTCATGGTGTAACTTTATTTAATTTAGATCAGATCACTTGAGTTCAGATGCTCAATATAAAATATATAAAACTAAAATTGTAACATATAAATTAGTTGTGAATAAGGTAAACATACAAATTTGAAACATATATAAATGTAAAACTTTAATAATATATATGTTGGTGACCAAATATAAATGCACATTTGGTCAGACAAATCTTGAACTGGTTGACCAAATTAAAAATCTCAAAAATACACTTTAACTTCACTCTAGATACTAACAAGCAAATACCATGAATGTATTTCTTACTTGAAATACTCATACAATGCTGAAAGTGAGAATTAATTCAATCAATTCTAATTAATTAATTGATTTTAAAATATTTGTGTTTGGTCAGACCAATAAAGAAGTTGTAATTGTTTTATATTACTGTATTAAATATTTTTTGTTTTTGACTGGACTCATTCTTATTTGGTAGACCTAACAAGAATATGTCCTTTATTTCAATTTAAAATATATATTCTAATATAGTATTGTTTGTTCAGACCAATTCTCACTTGGTTGGACCAAATAGGAATATATTATGTTATTCTTGTATATTCCACTGTTAAACTATTTTGTAATTGACCAGACTCATTCTTATTTGTCAGACCAAAAAGATATGTTTAAAATTTAAAATATTTAAAATATTTTATCTAATTTATTATTGTTTTGTTAGGCAGATTCTCAATTAGTTGGATCAAATAGGAATATTTCATTCATGTATATTATAATATTAAAACTATTTTGTAATTGACCAGAATCATTCTTATTTGATAGGACCAAACAATAATATATCTTTTATTTCAATTTGAACTATTTATTGTAATTTATTATTGTTTGGTTGGATAAATTCTAAATTGTTTCAATAAAACAGAAATATTTTAAAATCAAATTAAATTAAATAATTGTCATTTTCAGTATTCTATGATAATATTTAGTAAGAAATATATTCAATGGAATTTGTTTCTTATTATCTATACTATAGCAAAGTTAATGCACATTTTTCCGATTTTATATTTGGTCAACCAATTCAGGATTTGTCTGATTAAATGTGAATTTGCATTTGGGCCAATAAATTTTAAATGGTCAGAATTCATGTTTGGTAGATGTAGAATGTAAATGCTTATGATATTATAATATAAATAATAAAGATATTTAATTCTGTTATAGAATAGTCAATTTTAAAATCAAGATTAGTTTATATTAATATATTCTAGAAAATTATTATATTAATATAATTAATTATATGATAATAATAGTATTATATATTATAATATAATGTAAAGTATAAACCTTATAGTTAATTAAATAGTATTACTGCCAGGACAAAATGTATCCAAGTCAAAAGGTATCCTAGTCAAAACATATATCTAAGTCAACATGTACTTTTGAACTATAGTTTATATTTGTATATTATATATTGATTATAATACTGATTGATTGTATTATCTAAAACATTTAGATTATATTCATTAGACTAATAATAGTATTATTAGTATGTAAGTATTCTATTAATTAATATATAACCTATGTTGACAAAAAAGATGCTTTATAGTAAATTTATAGGCTTTAAATAAATTAGGTAATAAACAGTTAATAAAATATCAAATAGAATTGATATAGTATTTTAAGTATAATTTTATTATTGTTATATTAAAATATATTACATTAAGTATAGTTGGAATGGTCTTGTCTTAGCCTTAGGTATGTTTTGACATGTTGACATTTTGACACATAACCAAATAAATAGGTTATAAACAAGTTTTTTTTACAAAAAACATATAATTTAGTTTAATATATTATAATAAAAGGATAACAAATATTAGTAATTAAATAATGTATTACTACTAGTAATACCAATGGTATGTATGGTTTACAAATGGTATGCAGGGTTGTTTATTTGTGAAACATACATACCCTTCGCGAAGCGTATGTACCATTGGTTAATAGTTTGATATTCGCTAATGGTATGTATGATTCGCAAATGATATGAGTTTGCCAACAGTATGCAACATATAACATATAATATTGTGATTTTTAAGATGTGAAATTACAATTTTATTTTTAAATTAATTTTGTATAAAATGTTTGCTAATTACTGTGAAAATTGCTTACTTGGTATATAATCTGTATTTTTATATTTATCTGATATCTAGGATGATATTAATACTATCGACATCGTTATTAACTAAAATACAAGCATCGCAATTTTTGGGTTTTAATTTTCTCGGTTAATATTTATTTACTGTTGCTACTCTAATTATTTTTTAAGACTATTAAAACAAATTTTCCTGTCACAAAATATTCATGAAACTTTGTAATAATAGAAAAAAGGGCTTTACATATTTAATAATTCTGTACTTTTTTAATATTCATTGTTTATTTAAAGTGGTTTAAAATATATTAAATAAACATTTGTATTAATTAAACATTCGCAATCAAAGCGTAATATTTAAGGCATATTATAAATATTTAAGATATTTTTATGATAACATTTTTCGTAATCACATTTGCTATTTAAAATTCATTTTTTAAATTCATGAATAATATATAATTTTTTTTATGTATGGCTTTATTTTCCTAATTATTGCATTTTCTAAATAAATTTATTTACTAGTGCTTCAATTAATAGTTTTTATAAAAAGGGTATAATCATAAAGTAAAGCATACTTCTACAGTGTTAATAAAGGTTAATTATACACTTTCCTTCAAATGAGAAATGTTTTAATTATATACACTTCTTACATATATAACATTAAGATTTGTATGATTGTCTGTGATAGATTTTAAGTTTACCTGGCCTTGTAGATTATACGTTCCAAGCAATAAATAATAAGTTTAGGAAATTCGTGAAGATTAGAAATATCTAACTTACTTATTCAAATAACTTCATTTTTCATAATATAAAATTGTGATTTCTATTACATTAATCCTTGCAATAAAAAAATTATTTTGCATGTGTATTTTTTGCTATGTAAAAATTATTTTGTTTGTTATACTGATAGAAAAATAATTAATAATATATTAGTTTATGGTTATATACCAATATATACGGGAATTCCTGATATGATATCGCACGATTTATTTTAATTGTCAAACCTAAACATCAATTTTAAATTTCTTAATATACGCTATAATATTTTTAATATATCCATATATTTTACTGCTATTCGTAAGTAAGTTTCAATTAATACATTTGAAATCTTAAAATTAATATAAATAGGTACCTCAACTTAAAGTTTGTTTTTAAAAGAAGTATGCATATGCAAATCATTATCATAAATAACAATAAAAATACAACTTTTTCTTTCTGGTAGTTGCTCAAAATGCAACTTTCGATCGTGTATTTGATAAAAAATAAAATTACATAATAAGGAGAAAATGAAAGATAAAAACAAAACTAATCTGTTCAAAGTACACAAGTACACATACCTCATACAACAGAACAAAGTAAAAATACATTTCGATGAGAGCAGGTGTGGCTGCTAGTTTGCGATAATGTGTCATGGTCTTAAAAGAATGGAAATATGTTGAAGTAGTATGATTGTAATAGTGGTAGTAGTAGTGTAATCATATATGAATCAAGGAAAATTAAATGTTCTGTGCAATAATGATTATGAACATAATATGATAAAAGGAAAGAAATGGTCAACAAGGCAAAGGCAAAGGCAAAGACTTGTGATTGACTGGCTGCAATTATAAATGGATGATATTTCGGAGTTGGTTCAGCAGTGAATGAGTTAAACATTGCTATTTTCAACACTAATAATTGTTCTTCTAGAGATCCTTGACACGGCTCTCCAATGTCTCTAGTTCTTTGAGAATTGCCGGCGGCAGATCGTCGTTGATCTGCTCCTCAAAGTACTTTCGGATCGCGGCGGTTTCCTGTCGCCAGAAGTCACCTGGAAGTCGGAAGAGCTCAGTCATTTGTTCTTTGGTAATATTGAGACCCTCGATGTTGAGGCTGTCGGGTTTAGGGATAAGACCGACAGGGGAGTCAACAGCGCAGTCCTCGCCATCCAGTCGGCGGAAAATCCAGTCGAGGACACGAGCGTTTTCGCCGAATCCAGGCCACAGGAAGCCACCTTCAGGATCCTTGCGAAACCAGTTTACGTGGAAGACACGGGGAACTTGGACTTGCTGTTCCTTGAAGCTGTAAGATGAAGAAGGTTGAGAAGATCAAGAGTGAGGCGATATGGTGTAAATGATTCCGAATTAAAATTTATTATTTGAATATATTTGCATACGATAACTAAAAATGTGCATATTCAGTTAATAAGAGAGGTACCTAAATATTTAAAATGTTGTGGCTATATTACGTATGCTAAATATTTCTTTTAAATTTATAGAAGAACGCCATTTAGTACATCATTACATGCATATTATGTCTAAGATAAATAGTTATTAATAAAATACGAATGTAACAGCTGATTAGTTATTTATATCTCTCAAACTCATAAAATTATGTAGTTTCAAGTACAGCCTTCCAAATATGCAGAACCGGTGTAAAAAGTGCACAGTTTATATTTTAATCGTTTTCAATCAAGGCTGAATTTAGCTTTCTATCAGCATTAAAAATATAATTGATATATAATTTTACACTTCAAATTACATAAAATTTATTTTCATCTTATCTGATATATTAATGTATTCAGTGAGAAGCTCATATTTATTCAAATATAACATATAATATATACATAGCATTTACTGGACAATAATCCTCATGTTTTCTATATACATTTCAAAAAAGTTAAAAATTATTTTTGCTACCCTTCTGAAGAACCTTTTGATTGATACTCTTACATATTATATGTACAATTTGTATATTCTAGAGAAATATAACCCTCAAAAATATATTTTATATTTATAGTTCGCATATTGTTTTGCACATATTGCACATATTACATACACTTATAATTTGAACAATATTTTACGTAGGATATTAATACAACAATAACCTACCTGAGCCAGTGATCCATGTAGTGGCCGATATTGTATCCGAAAAACGGCCGCATAGCGAAGGGATCGTGCATGATGACCTTAGCCTTGTGCTCGGCAGCTGCGGTCGACTCGGAGCGCATGGCACCACCAAGGAATACTCCGTGCTCCCAGCTCCGGGATTCAAATACCAGCGGTACTCCCTCTGGCCGTCGACCACCAAACACTATGGCCTCGATGGGTACCCCTTCGGGGGACTCCCAGGCAGGATCGATAATCGGGCATTGAGAGGCAGGCGTGCAAAAGCGAGAATTTGGGTGGGCTGCTGGCCGACCACATCCCTGATGTATGGAGAGAGAGGTATATTGGTTAGATTGAGATACATATCAATCTATGCTGAATACAACAAGGAATTCAGAATTTTTCCCTTGTTAAAAGAAGGTCAGCCATGATTTAACAATTACAAAATTTTCAATCACTAAATAATTAAAAAGTTTCCACGTAGAAAATAGCTTACTGCCGTCCAGTCCCTGTTGGTCCAATCGGTGACAGACACGCCGGTGAGATCACACTCTTTCTCCAGACCCTCCCAGTAAAAGCGGCCATCACTTGTCTCAGCCACGTTGGTAAAGATGGAGTTCTTAGTGATGGTGTTGAGGGCGTGAGGGTTTGTAGCACTCGAGGTCCCCGGGGCGACGCCGAAGAAGCCAGCCTCAGGGTTTATGGCGCGAAGACGGCCCTCCGCGTCAGGCTTCATCCAGGCAATATCGTCACCGATGCACTCGAGCTAGAGCGAAAAAAACACTGAATGTGAGAGTAAGCCTGTGGCCCGTTGTCGAATTTGAAAAGAATGATTAATTATTTTTTATAAATGAAGTGTTTATTTTTAGTGAACATTAAATTCTAAATTGATAACATTCAATTTTGTACAACATGTTTTCAGTCTTTCTTACAAAAAAATAGTGTTGCATAAAATTTTCATTTAAGTCGGGATAATATTGAAATTGTAGTAATATTAAATTGTGATAAAAGTTAACAGTTTTATTAAGTATTTAGATTGTAAACATATTACCGTAAAAATATAATAATTAACACATTTAATTTAGATTTGTATTAGCATTTAAGATGTATCCTTTCCTTAGAAGAACAAAGTTAAACAATCATTCGATTTTTTAATTAAAAAATTAAATATCTGTGTTTGTAAAATTTAATTACATTTAAATGGATAATTGAAAAAATATACTATTATTAAAAACATGAAAATTAATAAATTATTTTAAATTATCGGAAAATTATGATTTTCTAATCATTTTATATTAAATATTTAGTTTGAATTGATATAAATAAAAACAAACATTATTAAAATGGTGCAAAATATAAACAATATTTCTTCAAGTTCTAAATGTTCTATAAAGGTGTGTAAATAAAATAAACACCTGCATACTATTGTACCTTGTATCCGGGCAGCGAGGGCTGCATCATAGCCAGATTGGTCTTACCGCAAGCGCTGGGAAAAGCGGCGGCGATATACTTCTTTTTACCTTCAGGGTTCGTCAAACCTAGAATCTAAAAGTGAAAAATTAAATAAAATAGTAAAAATGTCTCATCAATATATAAAATAATTGTCTATAAATAATTCTGTTTATAATGGATACAAATATGTAGGTCAGTTTTTCACGCTAACATCTTATTTTAACATGTTGAGTAGACAAGAACTTCAAGTTACTAAGAACTTTATTTATTACCTCCAAAATGTAATTTCGTTATAGAAACCCTGACATCCACTTACCAACATGTGTTCCGCGAGCCAGCCCTCCTTTTGAGCAAGTATGGATCCAATTCTGAGAGCGAAACATTTCTTCCCTAGGAGCGAGTTACCGCCATAGCCGCTGCCGAAGCTGCAGATCTCATTGCGGTCGGGCAGATGGGCCACGAGTGTGCGGGCTGGG
Source organism: Invenusta paracnida (assembly GCA_036023295.1). NCBI lineage: Eukaryota > Metazoa > Platyhelminthes > Proseriata > Coelogynoporidae > Invenusta > Invenusta paracnida. The sequence goes on from JAYRBW010047781.1 coordinate 30,417, forward strand.
TCACAGGGCCACTCATTCACTGGTGGAGCTGAAACAATCAATCAAGTAACAATTAGTATTTTAAAAGCAATATTGCCTTTTAAGGGATAGTTGGACAAAAACTATAATTTTGAGAAAATATACGAGCATTTTGTAAACTTTTTTTTAACATTAATTTAGAATTAAAAAGAAGACTTCTCTAAAAACACACAATTCTTGGTAGACTTTTAGATAGATTTTGAAGTAGATTTTAAAGATACTAAAGGGTCTTCAAATATGCCTTAAAAATAACAAATGCTTTAATTTAATAAAGGGTTTTAACTAACTTTTTATTACAAATGTTTATTAACTAGATTAAACCTTTTGAATAATGTATTTACTTTACAAACTAATATTCCGAAGCTTGTAGATATATAATAACGTCGCGTTTTGAGTATATAAGCTAACCTCCTATCAATGCAGAGGCAACTTACTTTCCATGGGAAGGGGCTGGCCAACCGAGTGCATGCATCGGATAAAGGGAGCACCGTCAGTGAGAAGTCGCATGGGCTCATTGCCCATTCGTGTCATGATTCGCATACTAGCGACAACGTAAGCAGAGTCAGATACCTGCACACCCAACTTGGAGATAGGACCGCCGACAGGTCCCATGCTAAAGGGGATCACATACATCGTTCTCCCTAAAGACAATAACACAACAACACAAAGTAGAGAAAGCTAAATCATAATAGTAATAATTATTATTATTTATTTAATGACAATTCATGGAAAATATCAAAATCATGCATGTGGTCTTTGTAACGATTTCAATATATACCATATTAATAGGTAAGGAATTTAGTTTTCAATATACCTATATTACATATTATTTAATTTTTGTATTAGAATGATGGAATATTTCTGTTAAAGTAATACTTTTTGTTGCCAAATTGTATCTATCAATGAGATCGATGACAAGAAAAAGAAATTGCTTGAAAATTCAATCATTATAAATGGTTTTCCTGATACAATAAGAGGATAATTTGTTAATAATACAATAAGAAGAAATGCAATAACTAATCTCATTGAAAACATTACATTCAAATTATTTTCATTCTTGAAAGTAAACGAATTATTATGTAATTCATGTGCCAATTTAAAAAAATAAAGATTGTTTATTTCATTAATTTAAGTAAAAACAAAATCGCAATACAAATCTAAATGATATGCACAACGCACAACAAACACATTAAACCCCTTAGATTTGTTAAAATAATACACACTTCTATATTCATAAAGTTTTCTTATTCATATATATTCATGAGCTCTTAAGAAAAGCTTTGAAAATCGCTCATATGAAAAGTTTGTTTCATCTTGTACAATAAAGAATTTTAAATAAATCCTATAGTTTATATAATTTGTAATTGAATAATTTATTAAGTTATCCTGATGATGACCTACCCATTATTTTTTTATAACAAACCAACCTAATAATTAAGTGGCTCCAACCACTTACCTTTCATGCATCCGGGGAAGCGCTTATTGAGCTCATTGTCCATGTCGTTGGGGTGCATCCAATTTCCAAGGAGACCGGTGACGCCCTCCTTCAAGACTGGGATTGTCTGGCGTTTGTGTGGTGTGCATATGAAGGTCTTGGACTCGACGCGTGCTACGTCTTTGGGGTCGGTGCGTGCGAGCCAGCAGTTCTCGTAGTGAGTCAGCTTCTTAATCATACCTGTCGAAGGGGAGAGATTGAATATGGGCGATGCGGAAAAGATATATGTATGCATATATTCAGTGCAAAATATGAAGTACTACAATTTAAAATGTAGTACCTAAAGGAAAGTTGAAAGATTTTAGTAAATAGTAGATATAAAATTAGTACTTATGTATTTATTCCATAGATAGTAGTAAGTATTTTATCGGTAAACAAAAACTATATTTGTTTATAAAACAGTATTTGCTTATGAATTTAATTAGGAACCAATTGATTTATTAGTTTAAATATCTAAAAAGTCAAAACAATTTTTAATTGCATATCAATATTTTCTAAATTAAACTTTGAATACATTTGCGCAACACATTTTTACCGTAATTTAAATTTCACATTATTTACAAATCAATAAGCCCCGAATTACAAATATGGCGGATATTCGCTTTTCGAGGCCCTATTTCCTATCCAGTTAAATATTAAAACAAATGTCTATGAAATAGATATGAAACAATTATTAAAAGGCTTTTTATACATCTAATAGATTCTTGGACATTATCTAAATGCAAAAAAATCTATATATATAATCAATTTATATGAACAAATCATTGATATTTGTTTTAATTTGTACCCATTGATTAATTTCTATGGAACAAATATCCTTTAAACACTTCCATTTTTAAAAGTCTTAATAACAATTGACAATTTTAATAAGTATGCTTTTGGTCAATATAATTATGTAAATTAAATATTGTTAAAATATTTTTAAAAATTAATCATTTCAAACTATTAATATTAATAATAAATTTTATTAAAAATTAAAAATAGTAGTGATTAAATCCTTCATATTACACTATAGGATATTAATATTACCATAATATATATATATACATATTTATATAATATTATTATTATACTTAATAATAATTTTTAAACACTTGATAATAATAAGTTAAATGAAAATAATAATAAAAGTCTAATAATAATAAAAATTGAAATGATTTTAAGTTTTAATAAAATTTTAACTAAACAAAAAATATCAAAGAAATTGTAAATATTATTTTTATCTTTACAACTACAAGCTTACCACATGCTTCCAACTCTTTGATAATAGAGGCATTTTCTTCAGATGTTCCGGTAACAATGTGAAGTCGATCAGGTTTACAGATGTCAACTTTTTCTTCCACAAATTCTTTCACAGATGGTGGCAATTTGGCCAATTCCTCCGCAATATTTCCACTCATTGCAAAAAAGTCTGAGACGCTTGCCAATAATGACTGAAAACTGTTGTATATAATAGTGGTATATTTAAAAATAGATTATTTAGTAAAAGCACTAAAAAATAATATTAATTATACAATATATTATAGATATATCTATAAGTTGTGGTACTTACCTAAAAGGGAGAACAGAAATTAAATTATGCATGATTGTAGCGCTAAGGTTTATATATGGTATCGGGCTACTCAGAGGTGAATCCAAAGGACATTTCCAGCCTATCAGCGAATTAGAATTGAGTGGCGCAGATTACAATTGAACTGTGTAAGTCACGACGTATGTAAATCTAATGTGTGTCTACGTGCAGTATCACTTCTAGATAAAAATAGCGTAGTTTGTTGACGATGGTAATTTTCCGTTGAATTCCACACGGACTTAAGTGTAAGTGTATTACTCGGATTATGCGTTAATAGAAGCACTTATTGCTGGATTGAAAATCATTCACCTCACCACACCATAGGATATTGTTATTAAGCTACTAAAATCGAATGATCCTAATCGAATGAGCGGAAAAAAATCAATTTTCTTCATAATTTTAAAATTAATAAAATTTAAATATTTAATGTTCAATAACAATGAACCATTAAAAACTGTAAATCCCACATTACTAAATCATCTTTGAAAAATAGTTATATAGACAAATTAATATTTACAGCTCATATGTATAGCAGCTAATATTTTTTCCAAAAATGGGTAACAAATTCAAAGGTATCACAATATTTCACCTTTGATATTTTTTTATATTTTAAAGCTATATATTATATATTTAATAAAGCCTTTTCTAGACGTGATAAGTTTATTTTTTTAATATTTATCTTCTTCATTTTCTGGACCACTTATAGCTGAGTGACTATAGTGCTGTCTGCGCTTTTACAGGAAGCTCGGAATATTTCGAGAGGAGTCAAATGTGTCTCGTTTAGTATAAACGATTATCTAAATATACAATATCTACAACATTTAAAAAAATTTAACTGATAGATAAATTAATTTTCTTGAAATTATTCCAATTTTTAGTTTAAAACTAAAATTATTGTTTTTTAGCTCTTTTAATGTATAAAAATATAGTTTGTGCATTTATTAAATAGAATTCCACATTTCATAAGAAAACAATTAATTCAAAATAAATAAATAACGTAGGGTAGAATCAATGACCCTAAATATTTCAGGGGTTTTTTTAGATACACTTAGGATTAAATATACACTTAGTGCACAGTTAAAGCAGAAAATGACTACCAGGGTACATGTGGGTATATTCCCATCAACAATATACATTATAATGGAAAACACAATTAGAATATTTATCTAATATAGTTTAATGTGCAGGAAATCATCGATTTGCAAGAAAGCCTTCGTTTATCTATTTTTAATGAAAAAATAAGAAATAAGCCAAATATTTCACCATATTGAAAATGTCCTCATTGGGTTTCTATTTTTGATAAAGATTCCCATCTTGCTACTACAACATCTTAGGTTTATTATAGTCTATAGTATATTAGGTCTATAGGTATTAAATGAAATTATTAATCAATAATAAAATAATTGTAATTGCTATTAATCAATATCTATGGATGGATCGCCCTCTACAAAAACAAACAGGAACGAAATAAATATAAAATATATCACGAAATGTACATATAATGTAGATATAATACCCTGCATATACGTACTATGTACATACATATTATAGGCTTATAAAATTTTCTTCTATAGTAATATCCTACAATTATATTTGAATAAAAATGTACATTAAATAATTCGAAAATAATTCCTGCACTTTAACAATTCAAATTATTATTAGGCTCAATAAATCAATGCTCAATAAGTCACATATTATATTATACAGAAATAATTAGATAATTATCTTTTTGCATATGAAAAACTTTAACGAAGTACCTAATCAATTATAATCTAAATTCGATATCCACGAGTAAATCTTCTGTTAGATAACATGAATCGTACAATAGAGTATTGATAGCAATGCGCTGATGTAGGTATGCTTTACCAACCTTTCTATATAGTTTTCTAACAAAAAAATTAGTGAAAGTACATATTGTAAGTCATATATGATCACATTTGATGGTAGAGTTCCAAGGAATACCTACCAATCACATTTACTAGTGTATACATTTTCATTGGTGTGATGCATGCGTGACGTGTGTTACTGCATGCATGCGTGATGCTTATGCATAGCGTGATAGAAGGATGTCTGTAAATATTCTATATAAGCTTGGGGCGTTGTATGATTTCTACACAGTTTTATGTCAGTCAAATATAACTATAACAACAAACTAATGTTTATACATTATATTTATTAAACATTGTAATAAAACTGTTACTTTTTGTAAGTCATTGTACGAAGTAAATAAGTATAGAGTAAATTCTATTCCTCCGCGTAGGTACTATTATAAGCTAGCTATAGAATAATAAACTAAAACAGCCTTTATATTATGGTTATTTGAAGAAATACTTTTATAACAATTTGCATAATATTATTATCAACTATAATTGTGTATAATTTAACTGCAGAATTTTAAAAGTTATCGTAAATTTCTTGTAAATAAGTCAATTAAAATATTTATCATATCGTACGAATCGCCTAAAAATAAACTATAATTTCTTAGTATAAACCAGGGTACACCTCGGTATAAAATATTTATTATATACAAAAATTTTATAGAGATTTCATAGAGATCAGACAATTTTTTTAAGAATTCTCTTAAGATCAATTTGAAATAAGACGAAGTGAGATGACACCATTTATCTGTGATCGTTTACTCACAATGATAATTGAGTACTCTAAAATTAAAATATATATATATATATCATTTTGCGCTACACTATTGTTACATAATTGTTAATACAATATTGTTATATATTGAGGGTAATATCTATTTTTTATTACTTTTATTTGTATAGTTAATTAATTGTTGTAATCTTATTAATTGTATGTATTCATACATTTCAATTATTTCATTATTTAAAATAGAATCTTTAAACCAATATAAATATCATACAAAGGAGTTGTAAAAGAATGTTTTCTTATTTCTCAATTAAAAACTCAAGGACAGGTGTTTAGGCTTCGGCTAAATTTATATCAATCCTATATGTCATATACTCATAAACTCGTCACTAACTATTTCATTTAATTTAAAATATTGTATGCCCTTAGATCATATTACTCGTAAACCCTTAATAACCGTACACCCTCACACATAATATGTTAATTTTTATATCATGATCGATTTTCGTAACCCATAAAGAACAATACATTTTTTTCTGAACGTTGATCACATAACAGTCATAAAAAATACTAATTTCACATTACATAAACAATTTATGAAGGTATGTTCATTTAAAAGCATACGTACGTCTATATTTATATTTTATACAACAAATAGACAGTAGTTCCTAATTGTATCACCATATTATTAAAGTACGTGCGACAATTAATAATGCGTCGTCCTGCTACAGATTACGGAAAAGAATATACACTTTTGAACTATGTGTAGTAGGTAGTTAATTGGCACACAAAGCACACGCATGAGTCAAAAAGTGGGTGTGATAAACTATATACATAGACAGAATAAGGGTGATATACAGACAGCCGACTTAAAATTGTGAATTAAAACGGTCAGTTAGTGCATACATACAAAACTGATGAAATTACAAACTTGGTTTCATACAATTAGATATTCCTAAAAAAGGGTAAAGTACAATAAATATAGACTGAAAGGTCATTTATACATCAAACTAAAATCATTTATATACCTAATATTATAACCATACCATTTTTCAAATAAAAAAGTGTATAACGTTTTCATATTGCAAAATGTATTACCACATCTATATGTGGTTACATTTAAAATAAATGAATGAAATAAATGAATATACTAATATATATAATAAAGTACAACTTTATATACTATTCATTAAAAATAAGCTATTATCATAGAAATCTAATAAATATATATATAGAGATTTCCCTGACAATTATATTTTTATTATGGAAAAGTGGAGTAGGTCAATAATTGAACAATATAAACTAAAGTAATTGAGACTAATTGAAGCATAATTTATTTGTACAAGTAAGCACTTGTTAATTTTATACGTTGAAATTGTATTACTTTAAAAATTACTAATTTCTGTTAATTTTTTACGGCAATTTTTAATTATGGAATTACCGACTTCAATAAATTTATTTATACAAGGGTGGTATTAAATAATATCTTTAGTAATATCGTTGTTTTTTAATATTAGACATTCAATAAGTAAGACATAATCTTTATTCTGTGGGAAATATAACATATAGAAAAAAATTTGAAGAAAAATACCAAATAAAATCCACAAAGTGTGGCAAATAAAGATTTTTCGTGTACCCCGTAACTCATGCGGACGAGAATAATATTTTCAAAAAATCAATTTTAAATAGCAATTTACCTACATGAACCTCTACCATGTCATTAATGGAGAATACCTTCCCAACGTGCAAAAACTAATTTAATGCATTTATCTTAATATATTTTTGTATCCATATATTGTTTGTAAATGTTTAATAAATATATTTTTTGAACGCCGTTTTTTTAGGTGCCTCTATACTTATTCTTAATTGTGTTATGGCAATTTTATACATTTAACACGTTCAAATTTACGTTATACTCGCACATCATATATCATCTCCTCTTACTCCTGCATAATATATATATATATATAGACATATAATTGTCCTAACATTTTCTATTCTCAAAATTATAATATATTATATATTAAACGTTCCAATATTATTATTGTTAACTATTATTTTTATTACAGTTATAATATCTTATAAGATATTTCCAATTATACATTTTGTGTATGATTAATATATCTAAGAGGCCGTGCACAAAGTACGTACGCTCGGGGGGGAGGTCACCTCAAAACGTACAGAGGCATACAGGGAGGCATACAGGGAGGGAGGAGCAGAGTACAGCTAAAACGTACGTTATACGCTTTACAAAATATATATTTGACTGTTACACCTACTCTAAAGCGTGGAAATGCGATTATCAATCTGGACATGTTAATTCAGGATGTGACAGAGGGATATTCCGAACTAATGACCGACCATGCTTCTGTTAGACTATAGTATTTCCTGACACTAACTATCCTCTTCCTCCATTTTCTACTGACTATTTAGATATAGATCCTATACGTACTACCTGCCTAGATAATATTAGTGATTCAGATAATTACTCAATGCTATCCACTTATCATTGTTGTTGTACTATTGTTTAAATGTTGTTTTAACTATCAATTAATTAAACGTTTCTTATATCTCTATATTTAGCCTTATGCACCCGGGTTAAAATGGAAAGATAAAAAAATAGCGAGTTTATCCATAGAAATAAGTATATTTCAGTTATAACTTAAGTACAAGAAAGACATCGTACTACTACAGTTGTGAATGTTTACATTAAACAGCGGAGCATAGAAAATATCCTTTCACGGGCGTTTCGGATACTTAAGGTCTTAATGTAGAATTGCTAAACATCTTAGGCATGGTGATAAGTATATATCCAACATAGTAATATAGTTAGGATAGTGCCCAATGTAATAATGAGCGCAGTAAACTTGTGCATTACAGGTATCTATCAATAATAGGATTTAGGATTATACAGACAATATTATAGATGATAATTGTTGTGAAAATTTGTAAATACAGATTAATTATGGTTATAGGTTATTCAAAAATTTACGAATATATGGCCTTAGAATAACTAGTTGCCTCATAATAAAGTGCCTCCTTTGTCTTGAATCCATGCAGACTTAGGAAATCTAATTTTAAACCATGACAGAATCGTCTATCTCTGTTAAATATAGCCTTTCATATCATTCGGCATGACATGAAACACTACCGCCTTTCCTACATGACCTCGTCTATCCGTCACTATTAGGGCAATTTCAACTCCATCACAAAGTGCGCATCCATAGCCATGTACCGTTCCTTCGTCTGGGCAATTACTGAGACTTCCCATCCAGCAACATTTCCGAGCCTCTGCGCAGATGACATGGGAGTCATAGCTTCGGAAGTTGCGGAAAAAGACGGGGAAAAAGTTATCCCGCAGTCACATCTTCCCGTTGCACTCCTGATAGGCTTCTCCGCGATATTCACCTGTAAAGAAAGTTGGAAAAACATATTAGAAATCTGCTCTCTAACCTCCGAGAAGATGAGGTTAAAGGACCGATCGAAAAGTCTATTGGTTTATCAAACCCGAGTAGATCATCAAGGAATTTATTCATTTCTGCAATGTTACCATCGCTATACAGCTGTGCTGGCAGGGAGGTAATAGTAGGCTGAGCAGATGAGGTTGATGGACGGGTCGAAAAGTCTAATGGCTGATGAAATCCGAGCAAATCATCAAGGAATTGATTCATTTCGGCGATGTCAGCATCCATATACAATGAGAGCGCGTAGGAATACAGCCGTACATGGGCGAGAGCAGAAATAGAATTACTATAACAGACGCGCGCGTTTTGTTTATGATTCTCCGTGCCCTATCATTGGTTGAAGTCATACCAGATTGTGATTACAGGAGAGGGGGAGGATGATCACGAAGTCACCCAGTCCTACTACTTACTTAGATTGGTAACTTAAACTATTTAAATCTACTATGTATGATCACTTATCGAATGCCTTGGTAAATTACACATACATAAATATGCATCGCTCCTCACCTATATATAAATATTCAAAAATATTTCCATTTTGCTATATTTTTAACGTACGTAAATTAAAATTGTAAATATAAGTTGTGACACGTTGTACATACATTGAAAATAAAACATTATTTAATGCAGATGAGCGCTGCGATAAGTCACTAATGAATGAAATAAGAGTAAGATTAAGTGAAAATATATTATGTAGATTTCTTTTTAATCTAATATAATTCTGCTATTAAAAATTCATTTTTTGCATATAATCTATAATTATTTTCACTTTAATTGTTAAAGTAGATTACGCTTTTACAGCTTAATTTCATTTGTTACTAAAAGTAAGGATTATACAGTATTTTCCAAAGGAAACAATGTGTTACTGTCTAATATATGATATATATATATATATTTATTACTTACGTTACATACATAAGTATATTAGTATTACAATAAATGAAGTGTATGATACTGCGTCACTTAATAAATTATGTCTTATATTTTTTTATATAAACTGTGTATTATCATGAGGATAATTTACAATATTTCATCTGCTAGCTAAGTACATGTAAAAGTGTAGTATAATTGAATCAAAGGATGTATTTTTAAAATATAGTTATAGAGAAAACACGCGTTTACCTATCATTTGCAATCATTATTTTTAATGTATAATATATATACTAAAATTGGAAATTTAATTCATATTAATGTGTTTTGAAGAATACAATAAAAATATAAATACATGATTATTTTTATTCTGTACATAAAAGCAATCTTTCTGGGAATATATGTATACGTATAGGATGTATAACATATAAATGAAAGTATTCAATATTATTTTACAAATTTCAATATTATAGTATAAATACAAGATTTAACTCATAAATACCGTTATAATTTGGCAATCAACAAGAATTTTATCATAACCTGACGACATTGTCAACAATGTATACAACGAATTCTTAAATAAATCGCTCAATTAATTGGTTTCGGAGTGCACAGTAGTCGTGGATTCAGAACTAACTTTAACAGAAGCGGAATCATTACGTATAGCAGATTTTGCTGCTTCATCATATCGGTCAGGATCGAGATGAATTTCACATGGATTTTCAACCACTGGAATATTAAGACTTCCTAGCGATATACTCCGCTCAGCCTCTTTTCTGTGAGTATCTTTCAAGCGAAAGAGTTGCACAATTCGTAAAATATCCAAAATCAGTAGCGCTAGAGTGTTTGCCGCAGACAGATAGCCCATGGCAACAGTGAAGACCACAGATCCGTAAAGAGACAAGTATTCCTCCCGATCCATCTCAATTTTGTTGGCACCAACCCATCGGGTGTACACGAGACTTGGTAACGGCAACCAAACAAAGAGAAAGATGACATCGAAGACGACCTGTGCTAACAAGCACTGACAGTAGCAACCACCAGGATGGTCAGAAAAGGTGGAAGCGTCAGAGAAACTGTTTTGTACCTCATACGAACGCGATCGGCGCGATCGATTCGTAATCCCAATGTAAAGAAATATAACGAGAGTTATTGCGTGATTTAGCACGGCAAAACAGGCTAATACAAGACATATGTTGCAGAGAAATGTGCTACTTGACAGTATACAGAGCGCAAGATCAGGGTAAACGATGGCAATTGATAGAATAAAGAGGATACCGAGACATATTCCCAGACCATGAAGACTAACTATAACAATTGATATTCCATTTAATTTAAGACACATTGCACCCATCCAAGAAAAAAGAATAAGTCACCTTTACACTAGTTTTAATGAAAACCGATAACGGAGTTATCATAAATTGGCAAATTACCTATGCACCTTGCGCTTAGAATAGTTCAAACAAAGTTAGATACATGAACATAAGTAATACCAGAAAATACCTATTTCTGCATGGAAGCATAGGAATAGTATACTAATTACACATAATCGAATGGATTACACTAATTCTAGACAAGTAAATATATGTCATATGAATTCGCATGTGACACGAAATAATTGTTTTGTTTCCAATGACTATAATTATGACGATTAGACAAACAACAAATACGCAACTTATATCTGGATTAAATACTGGTAGTACAAAATACATATTATATAGTTAACAAACCTTAACATTTTACAGGATAACTGTATATATCGTTTATATCAACATTAATATCATTGACATATAGTATTCTTTGAAAAATCATGCAAAAAATACATATGTAGTATAAAAAGGTATGACTTTTTCCATCATGAGAATTGTCTAAAAGTGAATATTTTATATAATTTTAAGTATATACGTCTGAAAGCTGTGTGCGAACCCCTACATACCCCAATGAGACGCACACTCTCCATTGTAATTCCTAAATCTTTGTTTTGTCTTGCGTAGAAACAACAATCAATCTACGTAAAGGTATAAACATAAAATTATGAACCACCGCCAAGAGTCAACAGGAATCTGACCTACCAAACTATACACTTCCGTTAAGTTACTTCTTTGGGTTCATTTAGCTTCATAAACTATGAAGTAATCTTCCATTCTATAGGACTTCAGTAAAAAAAATGTCCGCTAATAAATTTTCACAATTGTTTGCTATATTAGAAAATTCGTGTAAACGAAAGACATATTTTTTCATCGTTATTTTGGCATAAAGAGGTCTTCTTTCTTTAGATTACTAAATATTACATACAAACTATACAGCAACACTTTTAAAACTTCGTGAAAGCAGAATACTAATCAATCTAATAATCAAACTCAATGTGTAATTTTAACTAGTACTTCCCAAACTGATTTAAAAATTCTAAAATATTGCATAAAAAGTTCTCTAAATTCTATATCATGAATTAGCTTATTTAAATTTTATTTAAATATTTCAAACCTATCCACAATTTTTCAAAATGTCCTATTACAAACTTTTTAAATCTAAATATAACTGTAAATTTTAATTCTTATTAAATTTTCAATAACATTTTGCTAAATGCAGTTGTAATAGTCCTACAATCTCAGTCATGTTAAACGTCAAAATCCAATTAATCTATTAAATCATTTTAGTATATTTTTTCTTTGGGGACACTTTTCTGACTCCTTGAGGACTTTATGGAAATTTTAGGAGCTTTAACTTTATAGCATTAAAATGAAAATTAATGAATTTTATAGTAAACTTATAGGAAGTATTAGAGTTTTTCACACTATCAACAATAAATATACATACCCAAAATAGAACATTGTATATTACCTATCTTAAACGTTCATAATAGAAAATAAATTATAATGAAATAAAGGTTGTCCGGTTATAAATGTTAATACTAATCTTAAACACGTATTCCATAATCTATCAACTGTCACGATTTAACTTTTTCGATATTAACCCATTTGAAAGTCAGATATACGAGTATGCATATATATTTCAAGTTCTTCTTTATTAGTTACTTAATATATTTTGTATAATATAGTTATGTATATATTGTGTGTAATTTAGATAGCAAGATAACAGTTCGCACTTTGTAGCAAAGAAAGAACTAATAAAACAGTATTTGCACGGTTTAGCTTTTGTTTATTTAAATTCTGAGAAAAAATGATTTCTACATATATATTTAGTTCAAATATAAAATTATTATAGTATTTCAAATGAACGAGTATCTTCGAATAGAAAAGAAAATCGGTTCAATATCATTTAACATATTTAAAATATGACGAAAGAATAAATACACCATCAACAAAATTAAATAATATTAAAATTATAATATAAGTAGGTATAATTTAAAAAAATAAGACATGATAATCAGATAATTATTATAATAATAAAAAAATTCTAATTTAAATATCAGAATACGTACAATAACATTTCTATGTCTATAAACAAAATTATTTCCGATTAAATTAATTCGTAAACCTTTAAGAGTAGGTATAATTTAACTACTGTTATCGTATTTGTTTAAATTGATACATATTGCATGTATATACATACATTTCATGAATATTTATTATGAGTACATTTCATGAACATTTTCGTAAGACTTTTGAAAAAATTCTAAATATTTTTGAATGTATGTATTCAATTCTTTCATTTTTTATATAATTAGAAAATTTAAATAGATATTATATCATGCAGTTTATTAGTTTAATTAAAATATTGTTGGGTTTAAATAAAATAAGTCGTTATTTTTATTATATTATTTGGTATAATACAAAATTCACATACCTATAACTTATATGTATACATAAATGTGTGCAATTAGTTTACAAGTTGTTACAAAACAAAATGGATCAACTGTGTACCTTTCTCTGAAAGATCATCCCGAGTCAAGTGCAATATGACAATCCTTCGGTCAATCAAGATTGTAAAGCTTGCAAATTACTTCCATTACACGATAATATAATTCATCTAAATCCAGGCAAAATACTCACTCACGTTTATCCATAACAAGATATAAGCTATGTAATACAAAATTACAAATCTGAATATCTTAATTAATATCATAATAGTATATACAACTAGAGGCCAATGTTGTTGATCTCTGAAAATATATACAGATCAATTTTAAGAGCTTTATTACCACTTAATAAGATTGAATTAGCTATAACAAAACAAGAGCGGAATTATGTAAGCTCAAATCATACCTTCATAAGGCACTTACAAATTCTTAAACGATGGCGTTTACATAAAATTTAAGATAGGTACGGTCTAAAATGACTGATAATTTACGGTCATATATAAAGGTGTATACAAATGACGTAAACTACATTACAGTATATATATACCACACGCATATTACAATAAACCTACGCAAATATAATATGTTATAAGATATTATGAATTACATGCATACCATTTATTAATCAAATAAAACTGGTCGAGTAAGATTTTTTAAATATAAAACAACAAAAGAAATTGAATTTTCAGTTCAGTAGATTATTTTCACTTATGATTAGGAAAAAAACAAAGTCTTCCAAAATTTAATATTTCGAAAACTACCGCCAACATTATACATATGAAAGCGTAAATTATAATGGAATATACATATATTACATACATATAGGTAATTTATATTTACGAAAACGCTAGAAAGAGTTAAAAATAATAATTATTGAGTAAATTTTAATTCATAATTAGTGTTATTAAAACTAGTTGGCATTCCTCTGAAGACATAATACTTTTTCCATTAATAAATAAAGTTCAAGACTAAGAAAATGAAGTTAATCATTAATTGAATAATATACATTTTATATATACATTTATACATTCTTTTAAATCCATTATTAAAAGCATATTTGTACAATGTATTAATTTCATATTCAATAATATTTTCAAGCGCGTAACATTTCGTTACTTTCTTATTTTATAAATATTAAATTGAAACTTTGAACAATTTCATAGCTTTACAATACTGATATAATACAGTATTTTGAAGTTCATACTAATGCCTATATTTAGAAGCATAAGCCTTCAATAAATTGCAATGTGCACACATGACATTATGTTCGAAATGTGTTTTCTTGTAATTCTGTATGTCACAATGGTGCTACATAAGCTATATATACATATATATCAATAATATGAAAACCAAATAATTTTAAACTTATATGTTTATCACCTACCCCATAACAAAGCTATATGATGACACAATTTTGTTAGCATAGCGATTTATCAACGATTGCTAAATTATGTGTCAACCGCGTAACATACGTATAACGACATTTTAAGCAATAAATCCATATATATATAAGCAATTAAGGCAGTCGTAAGTAATAGTATTACTAATATATTTTAACTAGTTCAATTATTTACATAAGTTATATAGGTTAGGGTTAGGGCTAGACGAGAATTGTCTATTTCTAATGAAATGTCTACTTAATGAATTTATTTCTGCTTTGTTGATATTGTAGATGCTTATAGGATGTGTTAGTAAGTTCGCACAAATTAAACGAAATAATAAAAACAGAAAATAATTGTCTGACATAGAAGCATTAAATATCATAAACATTACTGTTGATTATGTAATAAATTACGCTTAAAATAAATATATATAATCAGGGACGATAGACATTTTAGTTATCTCTGCATAATAAGACAGAAATATTGCTCATAAATTGATAAATCAATACTAAGTATGTTGTTGCTTGTTAAGCAATACAGCTACCATTTACGTGTGTTGTAAATTTTGAATTCTTTTTGGCACGTATAATGTATATATACTGTAGTATACATCTGCAAAGTTTAGATAATGAAAAAAATAATAATGAAACTGTTTAAAAATAGACGGTGACAAAGGCGTATCAAATTCGAATAATGACTAACTATAAGTAAAACATATTGTAAGCAATATTATGTGTGCGTATGCATATGTGATATATCGTATGTTTTTATATAGAATGTTCATAATAAAAGATATTAATGTCTCTGTAATCTATCCTTTCCTCATATCACAATTTTGTCCGATAGTATCAGTAGATATTTCGATTGATTAGAAATTGTCAGGCCAGACAAGTGGAAAACCGGCATATGAAAAATGGACTCCGGAATTTAATCCAAAATCCGACATGATGATAAACTTTAGACTTTTGAACGATAATCTGAAGCCTTTGGCAGTCTTCTATCAAGTGACAAGAATTGAATTCTTCCCTGTTTCATCACATTACTAAGTGATTAATACGAGTGGAAATCCGATATTTACGTTATAATATGTATTAGATATTAGACTAGTTCAAATAATTTATACTACAATAATATCTATTAAATATTACGCTTTGTCTAATAGAAATATGTTTAAATATTTTATTTCCTGGTCACTAATTATACTTATTTTTCAGATCTGGAAATCCCTAAGGTTTCAAATATAGAAATAATTAATAGACAATAATATAGTTGATACTGTAAAAATAAATTGCTATCGTTCTAACAAAGCATATCAACGTATATCGTTCAAAAAGAGTAATAATTCAAAATTTATAAAATAACATTATAGAAATTAAATAAATCAGAAAACTTGATTTTATTTATTATCTGAAATATATTTAGGAATAAAAATATATACGTAATCATATTATAGTAATTTTTAACATAACAAAAAATCCATTTCACAACCAACAAATTTTTATAAACATCAGGCATATAGATGAATAACATAACCGCATTTAACGATCAGGTATCTTTCAATAAATACAAAATGGAACACCAGCAAACAGGAAACTATAGAATTACTATATATAATTCTGAAAATCAAGAGCGTGGGTAAGACATAGGCCCATAATAAAATGTCCGCATCATTTAAATACTTAATACATCAAAAAAATGTGTGTATACATTTCAATAGAAATCGATGAGAATATTAAGTACAATATATAACAAGTTAAATACTTCTTAATTAAAAGTGAGTTTTTTATGTAAATTTCCTTACCTGCATACAATTTAATAAGGCTTTGTTATTGCGCAGACAAAATTGTCGGACAGAATGGATTACAGAAGTTAATGGTTTAACATCTGTAAAAAAGCATAATAAACGAAATAGAAGAATACAACTAACGGATATAAAATTATCATGGCAAACTTCGATAAAATACGCATATATATGTATAAAAAAATCAATTTACATTTTACAGAATGGCATACAGAATGGCATACTACTACTCCAATAAGCAGTAGTAAAATAATAAAACTAGATTGAATAGATTTCTAGACAAATCCAAAAAGTCTTACTTATGACGATGCTGAGGATAATATTGCCTTTTTAATTGACTCGGGTGTGTGATAAGCAAGTTTGCTGATAGAAGGATCGTATTTTGGCCAAAAGTTTGGATGTAACAGCGAAGCGCGTGTGCCAAATTCATCCATCAAATGACGATTCATTTCAGGAATCCTAATTTACAATGTAAAATGGAGGAAAGTGCAAAATAAACAATAATTCTAGAACAACTTGTACAAGTTAATATTCATAACAAGTATTGTTAATATTATTTTATTTATATGAAATAATAATATAATATACTGCACAATAAAAAATCTATGAACCTAGATATTATATATACTATTTACAAATT
This sequence comes from Invenusta paracnida, assembly GCA_036023295.1. Lineage (NCBI taxonomy): Eukaryota > Metazoa > Platyhelminthes > Proseriata > Coelogynoporidae > Invenusta > Invenusta paracnida. Next base: position 48,081 of record JAYRBW010047781.1, read on the forward strand.
TCAAAATATATTCCTTTAATTATGTAAATCTTTGTTCATTCAAATTAAAAAGGCTGCGCTACTATAAAAAATGAATACTAAAGTAAAATGCGTAGCTATCTAAAATAAAAACGACAAAAACAAAAGCCAAAAAACAAGTTTAAAGATACAATATTAAAATAATGCTGTAGTTACATAACAAATTTAGCAACTGCTAAAATTTAAATAAAAAGGATTCTGGAAATTAAAAATACATACGAATATAAAAATTAATATGTAAATTATATGTACCTAGAAAGTTTGTAAGAAATCAAGAGAACAAAAATAGCGAAAAAAAGGCTACGATATTTATCTCTTCAGTGCTGAGGCTCTAGTGTTTGCCTAATTAGTAACATTGTTTAAATTGAAATTAACAAAAAAAGCATAAAGTTATACTTACTTTCCACCACTCAAATCTGATACAAACTTGTAGTAAGATTTCTGGATATTGTGTGGTTCAAACACAATCTGAAAGAAACATATCACGACTAAGAATATACACAGATTAGTACCAAATTGTTAATAAATGGAATTAAAAATAAATTAATCATTTTTCTTGAGCTCTTAATTAATGTTGTATTATTTATCGTTACCAAGAAACAATGTATTTCAATAACACTTTAAAAAATTACAGGTCAAAATTCTAAAAATTGTTATTGAGAAACCTATTCTGTTGTTATACTATGTATCTTAGTACTTCTTATTAGGAGTAGATTGTATATCACAATAAAATATTATACAACATAATACTAACTTGATTAACAACATTAAACACTTACAGCATGAAAGAGAATAGAGGTAGTGACACAATAGAGAAGTATAATCCCATAAGGAACAGTGGGAATGACCCCAGAAGTCATGCCCCACCGGTACATCACTTCAACTAGTTTGGAGCTAACGTAAAGAGCGAGAGAGGACCGGCGATAAAACAAGAGGGACCATCCAGCAAGCCAGCCGGAGAGAACTGTGTGCCAATTAGCATCCTTTTGGCGGAAGCGGCGCAGAAAACATTGGCATGCCTAAGAGAGGGTGGGGGAGACAGAGAAAGAGAATAAAAATGAGTGGTAAAAAGGAGGAATAACGAAATAGGAGAAATTTAAAATGCAACAAGAATTTAAAATATGAAAGAAAAGGAGAAGGGGAAAAGGATTAAAAACAAGGATAATAAAGAGAAAAAGAAGGGATAGGTCCGAAAATAGTAAAAAAAAGTTCTCAAAACATGACTATAAAAGCGAATTTAGCAAATCAGTTGGAAAGACATCAGAGTTCACGTTGTTGTCTTTTTTTATTCAAAACGTTCTTTTATTTAAATATTATATATTTATATTTTTTCTGTTCAAAACTTAGTATCGTTAAAAATAAATTCGTTGCCAAATGCATATCATTATCGGAAGTATTTGAGGAAAAATAGCAGAACAGGAACCCTGGACAGAATTATCAACATATAGGTTTATTAATTTAGAGTCAGAGAAAAAATATTAGCAAAAAATAATCAGAAAGAAAAATGGATATGACGCATTTCTTTACTACGACTTTATAAAAAATTATTAAAATAGTAATGAGCAGACATATATAGCTAAAAGCAATAAAAATTACTGTACAGGGTCCATTAATTGGGAAAATCACATATACATAGAAATGCAAGTACAATACTAAAAAATTGCAAACTAGATTCCCTAGTTGGGGCAGCTATAAAAATTGAATTTATAATGTGACATTTTTATTAAATATTTACTTATGTAGAAAATAAATACTAAATTGAGATCACAAACATTATTTTGAGATTTAAGCTAAAACTTAATTTAACTATAAATACTACATGTAAGTAAATAATATAATAACAGGGAGGCAATAAAATTATCTAATCAACACGTCTGAATTAATGACAGTCAGCAATTATTAGGTAATATTATTACATATTATCAAAGTACAATCAAACAGGTATTTTAAATGATAATTTTAAGGACTTGAATTTAAAAAATTTGATATTTATACTTTTACTATAACTTTTAAATACTTATGCTTATTACTATAACGGTATACTTATAGTTCAGTTACAAACTAATTCATTATATTTCATTTATACATTGATTGACAATAAAACTGAAGGCTTCCAAAGCGTTGCAAATGTAATATTAAAAAAATTAACCATACTTTACACATTTAGTAACAATAAAATAGTAGAACAATCAGGCTACCTGTTGACAGTAAAACAAGCATAAAAATTACGTATTATATAAAAAAATATATATAGGAACCTAAACACCACACTAAAATGTTAATAAAATATAAACAGTAAATTATTAAAGCCTTATAACTCGTTGTAAAACAACTTATTCACAGGCAAGGTAAATTTAAAGTGAGAGACATGCATGTACAGTCAAGCGTTCTGAGCTGATGGTAAATATAAATCAATAAATAAAATATACATCGGTGTAATGCATATAATGTATTAATGCGATATTATATAATACAGGCAGGTAGTAAAACTCAATTGGAAACAGGCGGTAGCAATAAAATTTCCGTTTTAGTATCGATGTTTTGTGCATTAATATATAAATATTTAGGTAATTCTAGTTTATTTCGACCTACTTGTTTCCGACTGAGTTGTACTATCTACATAATATCAATTTAATAGATTATGTATTACACCGATATATCTCATACTTATTGATTTAAACTTACTATCAGCTCAGAACGCTTCTTGGCTATACATGCGATCTTTTTCACCTTAAACGTACCTTGCGTATGAGTATGGTTGTCTTACAACGAAATATAATGCTTTAATTATTTACTAGTTTTTTTATTTTTCAAAATTTTTGTATTTGGGCTCCCTATATATTATCCTGTATTATTTATTTTAACATTATGCTATGGGAATCGCATTAACTTCTTTAAAAAGCGTATTAGATAAAATTAATCAAAGAGATTAAATCTCTCCAAAGTAATACCAATCCAATGGTATTATGAAATACAATTGGAAAAAAATAACTTTTACTTGTGACGTTTTATTTACGTATTATTATTTGTGTACTGAAGAAGCGAGTAGCCGCCAAACGTTTGTATTACTATTCCAGAAATTTCAGAAATTGTATATTAAATAATAGTAGTTGCTGCAGCTTAAAGTACTCATACTAAATAAAAATAACAAAATAGTTCTAGAATAATAAAATATTTTCAAACACATATCAAAGTATGATAAATAGCAGGATTATGGTGCGTAAGTTTACAGACAATACTCACCCTATAAATTACAGAGAATGACCCCAGAAAAGCACCGATTCCTAAATTACTCCGTGTAAAGAGAGAAGTAATAAACTTTAGAGGATTTGACAGAAGAAGGCGAAATTTGGATATGGTCACCAGTGCAGTTTGCAGACCGATACCGCAAAGAAATGGACGAATACCACCCTAAAATAAATTGACAAACAGGGTTGCTTAGAATAAAATATATTACAACAGATTATATAGTTATAATAATTTAAATAAGAGTTTATTTCCAACTTGTAACTGGTATTATGATAGGCAACCAATTGTACATATTAACATATTAATTACTGATATGTATATGAATTCTATATATTATACAATACATTTTATTCAAAAAGACTTTGCGTTCACTTAAGTTAGGATATTTTGCTTGTATAAAAAAATCAAATTAACATATTTTTATACAGTTATATATCATTAAAAAAATTAATAAAACACATTAAGAAAAGTAATTTTATACTTTTATTGCGATACGTGTATCGACATAATCATTAATCAAAACTTTTAAGCATCGCTTTAAAAATCTTTAAGTTAAAAGGTGCGTTCTAAGTCGTGTATTACATATTAAATTCGGAAATGTACTCAATATTTCCAATAATGAAGATACAAATAAAACAGTTTAAAACTTTTAATGAGCAAGATCACATAATAAAATAAATTATGTACAAATTTGATAATTAATATAAAATGAACATTCCTTTTTCAGTGTTGATAAACCTACATATATCAAACAAAAATTATAACTGAATATTGTCTTATGTATAATTATAATTCATGATTAGAAAACCTCTGGGGTGAGAGTCAGGCAAAAAGGTTACACGTCATGTGAATACACATTCTTACCTCAATTGCATAAAGAAAGCAAGATGGCTCCTTATGACGACAGGGCCAGGGCGGTTTACACTTCCCCCCCTCGCCCCGTTTGACCAGAAAAGCTGATATAATTTGCATAAACTGGTGAATCAGTCCGGACGGAGGCTTCTCTTCTTCCCGTGCAGTACTACCTGTGCCTCTTTCAGCAGGACCAACCAATTTTCTATTATCAAAGGGCAATGTAACAATTATTCTAGAAAAATAGAACGATTAGTTTGGACAAAACTAAGAAATATGTAAATACTACTTATTCAAAAAGTACGTAAAACCAACAATGTTTGTGTTTTCTTCTGGTATTTAGTTTTTAATTAATTCTCTTCTTATTGGCTATTTCTTACGTAATTCCAATCCTCTGTATTATTTATCAATATGTTTATTAAAGTATTATTTACTTTACTTGATAATGGTCTCTAGGTGAGACCAAAACGTCGTATTTTTAATTAAATAAATATATTTTTCATACAGTGGGTTTTCATTATAATTTATTATTTATTGTTTGCAGCGAATTGGCGGCTTTCTTCTACCATGCATAATCATAATTTCAAAAATAATGTTAGGAAATCGTGATCTGGTTTTCTCGTAATACAATATAATAATAATAAGTATAAGTATAAAAAATGTAAATGCTTCTTTATTTAATATATATACTAGAATTATGTACTTACAAAAGTGCTTAATTACTTACTGTAAAATTGATGTTATCGTCGATGGAAGTTTATCAATTCTACGATTAAAAAGAGATATGCACATTGAGTTCATAAATTAATAAAAATTAAATAAATAAGAGCAGTTTATTGAGGAATTTATCTACTTACTTGTAAAGATACATATAACATGCTGCAACAGGAGTAAAGTACCACAGCTGAAATTTCGAGCAGAAAAAATAATAATTACCACAAACACAAACAATATGCTAATGAAATGTAGAGCTGTCAATAGATTTTCAATTTAAGATATACAAATTCTACAAAGAAGAAATAAAGCCACTAAAAGTAGATATCAATTAAACATTTCAAAGTATAGTATTATAACAATATTTCCGTCAATTATTATATGTATTAAACTCTGAACTTATGAAATGGAAATAAACAGTTATATTTACTAAAGAAGTATTACAATTTATAACATCAAATATCGACGTTTCTACTCTTAAAAGCCACTAAATTAAATACAAATAGCAATACTATTAAAATAAGTATTGCGTTGTCATCATTTTTTTAATGAAAATAAAAACTTCTTCTGTGATTCTGAAATGACTTTTAAAGGCTATATACATAATTACAGATATATTATATAATTTACCTCGCCTAATGGAAGAGGTTTCACAAGGCCACGTGATTTTGCCATCGAATAAAGAACATCAACAGCCTGCATAAAAAACATAATTGGCTTAAAAAATAATATATATATATATACATAGTAAATATGTCGGTTTCGTTACCATTGTACTTGTGTATACAGCCAGTAAACTTCGTCTAGTGAAAAAATAAATATTAAACATTGAAGTATGCAACAGTATTTTATAAAATAAAATAAAAATATTAGATAATACCTTATTTAAAATATTAATAATCATTATTAAAATTTACTAATGAAGAAATTAATAATAATAAAATAACAAATTATAAAATCGATAATGATTGGACAAAAAATAGCAAGAGAAACAATCTAACACATTTTTATCATATTCTAAAACAATTAGTGCATACAATTAGTACATAAATCTCTGTATACAAAATTATATAGAGGTCTGTGAATTAGCATAACATAAAATTTGTAAATTGCATCTATCTAAATCATAATCAAAAAACACTTTTCAAGAAATTATTTTTCTATTACAGGTTTCATGTAACGAATTTAAGCTACTAATTTTAACGACATATTTAACATATAAAAACGAAAAAATGTAAGAATGCATTTCAAAGATATATAAGCAACAACATCTAAAATAAATAAGTGGTATTAAAGTCATTTATAAATTCTTCATATGAAATATAAAAATGAAATTACAACATTAACAAAACTAAACCAAAATTATACATAAAATAGGCCGTCATTTAAACCACTGAATACAATGAATTCGTGTTTTGCTGCACTATATATTCTTCATATGTTTAAAATAATTTAAATTCAAAAAATAATAATTTGAAATGATATATACCTTTCCTTTCGTTCGAATTGAATAGCCACAAAAGTTGCTAACATAGATGGTAGAAATCCTCCCGATAAAATGGAATATCTCATCAAAAACCTGCCAATTAATTAAAATAAAATCTGTCAAAAGAAATAATCTTGAACAAAATTCCTTGCACTCAGTGGAGACGACTATAAAAAATTTCTAATAAAATAGATTCGTTTCATTACTAAAATTGATATATTTCAGTATGAAATGTGTATAGTAATAATTAAATTTGTTAATAAAAATTGTAAATTAATTCCTAAATGTATTATTACTAAGTGGAGTAATTAAAAACACTGAGGCCATTCAATTTTATTAATAACTCACAAACACATAAAAAACTCCAAGTATAAAATATTGTGATTTCAGAATAAAACTACATATAAATCACTAAATCAATATATACATATGTATGGGTATGGGTATATATATATATAGCTCTAAAACAACATTACATATTGTAGTTGTACTCTGAAATCAATATAATGCAACCACAGAAACAAGTGACAGAGAGATGCTGCTTACAGCCCCAGGCTAGTTATTGTACTAATTACCTATATGGACTCTCAATAAGAAAACACAGAGCTGATAGCGGCGGACCGCAAATCAAAACTTGGTAGAAGTAGAAATAGCGGATAACTTTTCTACAAAACAAAATTCAAGACTATTTAAATATTTCATGTTTGTGTAATATATATAGGTATATAGGCTTGGGCAAATAGATGTTTTCAATATATATATAGGAATTATTAAAAACTAAATTGGTGTTATTTTTATCTTAAATTTTTATTATTCAGACAAACTCCTCATTACAATATTATTTTTTTTATTATCTTATACAAGGCATATGTGACACATATTATATAATAAACCATATAAAAATATGTTTAAACAATTACAATATTGAAATTAGTTTGTTGTTTAAAGTAATGTTGTGTGTGCTAAGATTATTCATCATTTTATAAATAAAAAAATAATAATAATCTTAATAGATAATTAGCAGATAATATATACATGAATTCTGCTGTGATATAAAAAATAAAATATGAAATAATGATAATAAAAATAAAAATAATAACTAACCTGCATAGACAAAATCCAAATAAAAACATGCATCCATTTGTTCCTAAGAATGCTGTAGACCTTAAAACCTCAGGAAGAAATTTATACAAATAATAATCTTTCTTTTGTCTTCTAATAAGTGCAGATATCTACAAAGTTCATAAAAATTAGTATATAGATAAGAAAATATGTATTAAATAATATCATTAATAAACAGAATTTTTTAATAATTAAAATAGGGAAATTAACTTAAGGCATTAAGACCTGACCATAAATATAAATTAAGCCCATTTTAACCAGAAATAGATTTAAAGTAAAATATTAAACCAGTTGCACTGAACCTAGGTATTAAGGAAGGCTCTGAATTATATAAGAGTACTGCTATATGTGTAATGTAAGTCAGACATTACTAATACACTCATTTAGTATCTGAAACAAACAAAACATGTATTTATATAAGTAATGAGACATTCCACTAATAATCCACTCATTTATAAAATCAGTAATTGGAGCAAAGTACATAATTATAGTTTACAGGCTGAGAGCTAAAATTTAAAGGACATGTTTAAACTATTCTTAAAAGAAACATATAACAGATATTTTATTAACTTAGCCAGTCAATAAGTTTGTACACTAGAATAGAAAACATAATTAAAATATAACTTTTTGCTCATGTCTATTAACTATTGGAAGATCAATGTCTATATTAAAAAAATAAATGTCTGTCATATAGTCTTTTTAATTTGAAATTCAACTTTCAAAGTTTGGAATAGAAAAAACATTTGAATTCATTATTTTATATTGAAAAAAATGCAAGAACTTGTGAGGAGTAGGTTATTAAGTGGATTTCCACTAAGCAGACTAATACCTTGTTTCAGGGTAATACTGGTAAAACCAAGCTTCATCTCTAGTTAAAATTTCTTAGATATGATGATTGTTACCATTGTAAAATTGATTCATGGTCATTTGACAACAGTGGACTCACACCTGCTTCTGTTCCTCAGAAAGAATGTGTGGCACCTATTTTGCTGAAACCTTTCAACCAGTTGTGAATTATTTTGTAGATACTGCCTTTTGAGATTCAAAAGATTACACTGATGTTTTTCAATATTATTCTAGACAATTTTCATTCACTAATCTAATTTCATGCTGTTTAAATTTCTGATTAAATATACAAAAATATATCTATCAATTTTAAAATTCAAAAGAATTATGACATTATAGACATTTGAAAAAGTTTACATTAATCTTTCAATAATAAATAGATATGAGCAAAAAATAATATTTCTATAATTTTTTCCTTCCCAGTCCATGTATTTATTGACTAGCTCCTATATTTGAATATCATAAAATTTGTATATTATATATAGGAACAAATGAACTAAACCATATATTTATAAAAAAAACAATAAACTTACAAATGCCAATACATATAAATTTTTTGTCTATAGTTTTCAACAAATTTAAATATAGAAATCATGTATTTATAAAAAAACAATAGAATTGCAAATGCCAACAATTATACATTTATTGTCTACAGTTTTCAAATTACCCACCTTCAGCTGAAGCACACTGTTGAATACTTCCCTGGTATATCCGATTGTACAAATCTACATCAAACTTTACATTAGGTTTATCATGACAATAATACAGACTTCGCAAGAAATTTTAAATGTAGCTTTATCTGTCCATAAGATACAGTATAATCTCGTTATAACGTACATTCATAGGACTTGAAAAGTGTGTATCTTATAACCGATGTGCCTTATATCCAGGGTAATTAAATGTACAAAAAGTAGATTA
>JAYRBW010047782.1:0-32174 GCA_036023295.1 Invenusta paracnida
CAACTCTTCTTATTTATTGGTCAGATATAAGGACAGTCTAAGCTGAGTTTAAACCAAACCAAGCTAAGCGAGACATTGAAATGGCCTAATGTCTAAAAATAGTATTTGATGAAAACAATTATATCCTAATATCAGTCAACAGACTGCGACCAATGTTCAATATTAATAAAATTGCAAACAACAATTTGAAGCTAAAACAAATATAGTGTTTTCCTTTAAATAAAATATAAATATTTGTCTGCAAAGTAAAATATATAAAAAAAACTGAGTTTTCAGAATATTGACATTTTAAATTTATGAAATTATGTTGCACAAAAAATTATAAGAAAATATGCAATATTTATATTTTGATTTTAAGCTGAAATTTCCAAATTTTAATTTCATCAAAATATTATCAACTTTTTTACATGTAAAAATGATTAATTTTAAAGACAATAGAATTTTTTTAACGTATTACATTTTTTATTAACATAAAGTAGTTTGCACTTCTGAAGATTAAACACCGTTTTCGTATATTTCAGTTTTTATATTAAATATTTTGATCTTTATTATTATTTTATTATATATTATATTAAATTATATATGTTGATCAAATTAGTTTAGGCGATATACATGTGTATTTATTCAGTCTATAATGATCTTAAAATGTTGTACTTCTGTTATAGAGTTTTCCCTTACTGCAGTTTACCTTTTTCTTTTGATACAACCATAAAAATATGATTTAATATCTTAAAATTATGATTTGTATCAAATCATTATGAGTGGAAGAACACTATCTAACAATGCTATGGTAAAATACCGTAGATCTGCATTTTTTAAATTTTGTGTTAAGTGTGTAATCTTAAAGAATCACTTTTATTTAAAATAAGGTATTATAACGCATCATTGAAGTTATTTTTACTATATAATTATTATACATTGTGTCCGTAAAATAACTGCACTTGATAATTTTTTTACACTAAAATAATTACGACACACTTATTCCTACATGTATTGTAGGTATTATTATGATGCAATTCAAAAGATATAAGTATAGTACTATATAATAATATATGCCAAATAAATCATTACGATGAAGCTAGATACCCTGTATATTCACATTGTGTCACATTCAATTGTCAATTTAATACAGTTAGTATAAATAATAACAATAAAGAAGGTAACAAATAATCAGAAAAGAGGAGGACATCTGATTCGTCTGATATTCACCTAATCTGGTATTACTTTAAAAAACATCGCGTTTCACCTATTTAAACATTTTTAATAAAATAATTGAAACACAATACATTGTAAATGAAGTAGTCGACAAAGCAGTGAATACAATAATTTGAATACACATGTTAAAAAGATAATGATGTCAATAAAAATGTTAATAAAAACGCACAATGTTAATTAACTAACTACAGTATGATAAGTGAAAATTTTTATTTGCTTATTTCCCAACATTGTCGAAAACTTCCATGGGTTAGCTTATGCTTCGGATGTGGATATAACAAAGGGACTAAAAATGTTTAGTATTGCTTAATCACTGATGTCTGATTTTGTCTACGCGATTTAACAAATCTGTACAGATATGTTCATGTTCAAGAACTTTTGCTCTTTAAGAACTTAATGCTTTTCGTGTCACTATCATTACAATATTAAATATTTTTTATAGCACTGAACATTATTTTTGGCTTACTATCTTACCTCAGTTACCGGACGTTTTGCCACCTGTAAGCGGCCCTCATCCGCGTCACATTCTCCCTGCTCTTGTGTCTCTCGCAATGACCTACAAAGACCTAAAGATGTGGGCCAAAGCTGAGGAGTTTACTCTCCGTGAGTTGACTCTGCGCCGAACCGAACCAGACAAGGCGGCAGACTCGTGGTTACAGGTGGCTAGTTGCCGGGACAGCGCAGACCGACCAGCGGAGGAGGTAGAGGCAGCATTGGTCCGGGCTGAGGAGTGTGCACGACGTGGAGGCAGCCGTGCTATAAGGGTAGGTCTATAGAAATATAACAGTAGAAGTGGAAAGCCAATAGTGACTATACTTGATATTTGGAGTTTACGAAGCCAAAATGCTTTCGCAAAGAATTTCCAAAGCTTTTGCTGATTTGAAAAATAACATTTTAACCAATGTATAATATTTTTTGCTGTAATATATATACTATAATTTTATATATTTCTGAAACTTTTAAAATATACTTTGTTTAAAAAATATAAGCTATATAGCTATTACTAAGTTTAAAGTAATGCATTAATAGCTGTTTCCTTATGAAGTCACTCGATTTTTTTAGTTCGTTAACTGATATTTCTCTATCAACGAGGATAATATATGCGTATTTCTGATTTGCGGTTGCTTATACTATGTACGCCTATTTCTACGAGTAGGTCATTTTTTATTATGATATTTGAAACAAATTAGAGTCTCGTTATGTTATTGTCTAAATACCAAGGCGTCTAATTATGAGTGAATTTTAATTTTCCCATTCATTGTGGTACATTTCTGACTCCAAGCGGGGAAACCCTAAATATAAAAAAATACTCAAATTTAATGCCATTATTTTGACAAAAGTATACGATTTTTAATTGTTCATATTATTCATCTGTCATATTGAATTATTTATCATCTTACTGACAGATGTGAAGAGTATGATTTTGAAAAGTTCACAATTATGCTTTTTCCAATTCCAATTTCTATATTATTATTTATAATATAAAATATGGAGTTACATTACTTTCATTGTAAAAGCGTAATGTAAGCATAGTCATAACCTTCTTTTTAAATGCTTATATATTTTTAAAATGAACAAATTAAATAAATGAAATATAGAATTTGCATTTAGATTGTTATCTTTTTATTACTCTAATAACGTCAGAGACTTAAGGCAATTTTTACACGTGTTGAATATTAATATTTATTTCTTAAACCTTTTAAGCTTTTTCATAATATAATTTATCTACTTTATTAATAATATTTTACTTGTCACTATTGAAAATTCTATTTTTTTAATTTCAGTCAATTATTTTATATTTTTGAATAAAATGATGCTTAATATGAAATATTTGTTGATTTGTTGATTTGTCTTTAAGGTAAATTCAATATGCTATATACTGTAAATATTGGTGTTTGAGGGATTTACAACCACTTGGAATCTATAAAAAATTAAATAATACAATTTTCTCTAATAATGTCAGTGTAGTTTAAATAATGAGATATTTTTGACTTTAGGGTTTTATATTATTATCTCATTTTCTTGGTAAATTTATCATCGATGATTGTAACTCTATATAAAATGCTTTGCTCATATTTGATATAATTTTTAAATATATTAAAGTGCATATAATTGATTTAATTTTAAGATTAGTTTAGTTTAAAGTTTTTATTATTACTCTTACGTAGCTTATTCGATTTTATTTTGTATTCGAATGATAAACGACTCACTAATTGTTCTATTAAGATCGTATTTTGCATTTGTATTTCTAAGACACATTTTCCTGTATACCTCAAATTTTTTTAATCAGATTTTGATTAAATATTGGACAACTATTCTACATATATTATTTTGTAGTACAAATTAACATTGTTCAAATTTGTAGCAATACATTAAGTATAATAGTTTTTGATTATTGTATAATATATAAATGATATCATAAAACATTGTAATTTCGTGTAAAATTTATGTCATAAGTTATAATTGTAAAATAATTTAAAGACAAAATAAAGAATTTTTAAATGTTTACTTTATTTGTATGATCTTGTATCTTTTATTTTATTATTTGCATGGCTGACATTTTAAAACAGTTGTTTGAAACAAAATATTAATTGTAATTAATCGTAATGCACATAATTGACTTAAATAAATGAAAAGTATGTTTAAGAGTTTCGAAAAAATGAATATTAATTAATGTTCAACTTTATATACGTGTAAATTTCGTCTTATTAAATTGTTTTTTATTATAGTTTTAAAAGTTTTCTTTGTGTTTCGGGATTATATAGTAAATTAACAATTTGATTTAAATTTGCACGTAGTCATATTTTTTTAGTTTCTTGAGTTTTGTGAAATTATTACGTCTTATTAAATGCCTTGAAGTAGTTTCTCTATAATTATAATTTTTGTGACGCAAATATCTTTAATTTAGTTAAAAGAATTAGCATCACGTTATAAAATGTTCTCCCCGGTAATTATATAGATATTATAAAATTATGATAACACGTATCAATCGAACTAATTCGTTTTTATCTTCATAATTACATTAGATACTCGTGCCTTGTAAAATCCACTTATTTCCTAAGATGTATAATTACTAAATATTTTATTTAAATTACGAGGTTATTCACTAATTTAAAATGAAAAGACCCCATGAATTTTATTTTATTTTATTTTTTCAATGTATTGTTACATGTTATATCATGTTACATGAATATTAAAAACCAGACTTGTTATTACTAATTATTATAATTATTTCTATTTAACATAGAAGTTTTAAAAATACTGCACACAAGGCATTTATCTATATCACATTTTGAATATTTTTTTATTTTTTACACATTAGACAGAATATATATATTTTTAAATATGCCAGTTATTTTGTGAACACTTGAAATGTTATTAATGATACTAGTACTTGTAAAATTCATGGTTTACGTAATATAAACTATAGTAAACAGAGAATGCAGTATATAACAACAAAATTTAATGAATATATTTTTGGTCAGCTACACTAGCGAACAATGCTTTGTAAGTCGTCAACGTAATATTTGTCTTACTAATTCTGTTTTAAATGTATTTTACTTTTGTTTAAATTGATGGAAATATGTCAGAGACCAAATGTATATATTTTGTGTGTACAACTACAGTAGGTAATTATTTTTTGTTTCTTTGATACTATTAGTGTGTTAATTTTGCGAATAAATATTATTTAAACACAATAATTAAATATGTGTTTTAATAAATAAAACATCATTACATATAGCTATAAAATGACTAGAGTTATGATATTAATTTAGTAATATATATGACAGTGTTGTACTAAATAGTATATATTATTAATAATAATATAACTATAGTTTCAATCAATAATAAATTTTAATACTATAACATTCTTTTGTAGCTGAAAGCTTATATTCAAAATTTTCCGTAAAAAGTGTTAATCTTCAAATTAATATATTTGTGAAGGAACATATTTTCGTTTGTTGTTGTAGCTTAGTAAAGAATGTTAAACATCTCTAACCTTACGCCAAAAACAAATTACTTCTAATAACTATAAAGCGACATAATATCGTAATACATATAATAATACAAAATATATATAATAATCAGATATATCGGACGTACAGTAAGTCTAAAAATAAATACAAGTATATTCTAAATTACGCTTAATTACGAACAGTCGGATATAAACACATTTACATTTAATATATTTTTTAATTCACACAAATTAAACATTTGAATAAAAAGATGCATACTTCTGCATATTATCTTCAAATATATAGAAAATATAATAGAATAGAATAAAGTAATAGAATAAAATAGAATATCGTGTACATTATAATTTCAATACAGGTGTAATTGTGACGGGCCGCTTGTTTTTTAAAATTCATTTTATTAGTTTATATATATATATACGACATGGTTCATAATTTGTCAGGGTATTTCAAAATCCTGAAAAATGTCAGGGTATATGAGTGTTTTTTCATCAAATGTCAGGGTAGATTTTATTTTGGTATAATTTAAATTTTTTAATGCAGTATTATATTGAAATTATGATAAGGAAAACGAAAAAAACTTTCGCTTCGCGCAAACATAACTGTACTTACATATTATTATTATTATTTATTATGTGTTTCAGATTAGATTAAAGCAGCAATTGAAAATTACATTTGAAAAAAAACTTGCTTTTGTCCCTAGCTGACATGACTTTAAACTGGCTGGGTGTATGTCTGGGAAATTTTGAAATGTCAGGGTATATGTCAGGGTGAAGATTTTTACAAACTGTTATGAACCATGTACGAGGGGCTTTATTAGGTTCTCGGACTCGATATCAAAATAATACCCTACACATATTAATATGATATATGTATTTTTATAAACATCTAAGATATTGGTGAAAATTACAAGTCGATATCTCCTCAGATATTTTCATAATTCAAATTTAGAAAATGAATTCAAAATGTTAGAAAAGATAAACTTTACATTAACATTTCAAAAAGAGATTTGATCAGATGTAAAAATTCAGTGACTGTTAATGACAATATTTTCTGAATTTAATAAGGTTCAATTGACATTTTATTTTATATAAAAATTTAGATTAAAAAATTGGTAAAATTTACTTTTTCTGCATTGTTTGTAGTAGAATTTTGACTTAGATTTTCTAAATTTAAATTATGAAGGTATAAATGGAGATATCGAGTTAACATTTTCACCAATATCTTCGATTTTTCTATTGTATATAAAAATACATAGATTGGGGTGAGTAGGGTATTGCTTTGATATCGAATCCGAAAACTAATTGAAATCCCTGTCTGTCTGACTGTCTCATTCCTGGTCTGGGGGGCGCGTCAGCACCCCGGAGTAAGGACAGAATTTGATCTCCATCTGCAAAGATTGCGAGGGAGGAGTCACTGGAGAAAGGCCCCCTGAAACAAGACAGGACCATCCAATTTGACATCTGGGAAAGCCTCGAGGCGATGGCAAACAAAATTGACATTAGCATCAAGTTTGTGGCGGCCCACTGCGAGAAAGAAACGAGAAAGTTGGCAGGACGCAGGAGACGCTCTCAAAAATGTCAACTAAGAGAAAGCTAGGATCCCCTCGTGCTCAGTAAAAGCTAAAATCAAGAGATCGGTAAACGATAAATGGTCCAACAGCTTTGACAAAAATACGTTTCGCTACTCTATAATGGGGAAAAAACGGTCAAACCTTGGAAACACATCCAACTGGCACAGGAAGGACCGATGCATGCAATTTATTAACATCTTTTTGGCGTTCATTCTTTTTTTTATGAATTGATTATAATTTGTCTTCACAATCAGTGGATCACTTATTGCGTAACTTCCAATTGCATCATTTGAGAAAAGTCCTATAACACCATGAGGATATTGTTGAGAAAACACATAAGAAATTAGAAATGCTCGTGATCATGATAATATTTGTGAATACTTTTTTTTCAACTGATACTCCAGAACATTTTTTTCACATTCTTTTATTTCTCTATTTGAAGACTTGCGTGCAACAATTATTTCACTTGTTCTTCGTTTACATATAATCTCTATGTTGCATAAATATTGTTTTTAAGCCTTAATCTTTCCATTTCAGTATCGAACTCGTTATGGTTTTCCTTAAGACTAATAAAGTTTGGCAACTTCTAGATCGTCGGAATGCTTTTTCATAACGTGATACCCAAACTTGCTAACCTTTTTTCGAAATAACTGTAAAATTGCAGTGTATTTTTTCTTGTTGTATTATTTGTTTTCTTTTCCTAAGAATATAATAGCCAAACATTATAAAAATTATCGTGCTCGATAATATCCGTATTATAATTATTATTGCAATATAATATAATATTATAATGTAATGTATTATTTGTAATATTGACAGTTAAATTATATATATATATATATATATATATTAAATTTACGTAGCAATTCGAAAGAAAATATATTATAGATATTGTATATCTGATAATGGAATTATACAGCTAATTAATTATAAAGAAATGGCTAGGTATATAATTATTGAGGATAGTTTTTTTACAATATATACAATCTATATTACCTGGAATAAAAACAAATGTAATATTAATGTTATCTCTTAATATTAAATACTTAAACAATCTATAAGCAGAATTGATGAAAAAAAATTATAGTGGATTTTGAGTGAATATGAACAATATAGATACATTTTCTATGTATAAATATATAACTTTATCTCACATTTCTTAAAATGATAAATTAATTTAAAACTCACCTCATTATTAGTCACGGGTAATTATATAAATCATTAATTTGCACCATAACTATAATTATCATAACTAAAAATAGCTATATGTTTAATTTACTTTTAAATAGAAGCTGCAATATAAGATGACCTCAAAACATAATAATTGAAAAAAAAATCAAAAATTATATAAAAATACTTGCACTAGCATCTAGATCGACATTAAATTCTTCAAATATGGTTTTATTGTCCAGGCAGTAAATCGACTTTTGCTGTAATAGAAAAATGGAGCAAATAATTGTGATTAACATATTTTGACATATTTATTAATCTTAAAACAAAATCATTTCCGTAGCATACGTACATATTGCATCTATCACATTATCGATTTGGCGAATAATAACTTTACGTTACTCTGAAAGGCTATAATCTGATACTGTTATCTTTGACAAAGCTCAATTAGGTACTAGTATAAAATTTATCCATTGTGACTTACAACAAATGTACTAGATAAATCCAACGTCTGAAACGTCAGTCATCATAGATAATGTCTTGATTATATATAACAAATGTAGTAAATCTTTAATTTTTTATTAAAATGATTCTATATAAATGTCTACTCCATAAACGGGACATTCTAGGTCTAGATTTGCTTCGAATTTGTAAAATACAGAACATTTATTAAAAGTGTATTAGTTAAAATATATTGATAGAATCTATGTACAGTAATTACAGGTTCGTGATTTTAAAGATATATACATATATATATCCTTTATTGATAACTTACCTCGTCAAGGAGATCATTTTTATCCGCAGAGTTAGCTTCAGATTTCTGAAATAATTAAACCACAATCAAACATGATATGTTTAAATTTAGCACTCAAAAGGAATCGATTATCTGAATTCTATAAATAGCTATCTGCGCAAACCGGTATAATAGAAAGATTTACACATTTATTTAGGCAGCATATTCCCGTACAAAATTAAAGTGTATTATTAAGAAATATATTGATAGAATCTGTGTGCAGCAATTAGAGGCTCATGATTTTAAAGATGATATATATATCCTTTATCGATAGCTCACCTAGGAGATCATTTTTGTCCGCAAATTTGGCTTCGGATTTCTGAAATAATTAAAACACAATCAAACATTATATGTTTAAATTTACTAATCTAATAAGTCAATATCTACATCTAAATTCAAGAAATATCGATTAACAAAAACACCTCAACGTAACATTTGTTTTAACAGTTGTAGAATAGTTTCCTTCGGGAAGCATTTAGCTAAAAAGTCAAGGAAATATTTTTAAATATAATCATACTGTAAAATCAAATCATCATGATTGTTTACAATTTTATACAATGATTTAAATACCATGTTGAGATTTTTGTGAACATTAAAACACAATGGCATTTATCATCTATTATATTATTTCAAATTTTGGTACAGGCTAATTTTATTTTAAGTATTATGCAACAGCAGATCCAGTGAACATAGATCTATTTGAGATTCAAAAGTTATAAATGTTTCATTTGAAGTATACGTAAAAAAACTATGATAACATTATTTCAGTGTTAATCCATATTTGTTTTTAGTATATTTGAATACAGGTATGATTTTTTCGTTTTTAGGTCATTTTTAATCATTTTATATGATTGCCTTCGGCTCTTAGTGTCCATAAAGTGATGCGAAAAAAGTACCGATCACTTTGTCTATAAAGTACTTCCGTTTTTTCCATATTGCAATCACACCCCTGTGAATAGCTTAATAAACTTAAGTTGTAAGCCGACCATATTATTTGTTTTAAAATTTATTTCTAAACTCCTTCTCTATTATATATTTTTAATTTATGGATGATTATTATTGGATAAGAGGAAATTTAAGTTTATGTATAAAATAATATAAATTTAATTATTTTCATACTACTAAATTTTGTAAGACACAAAAGTTAAATTATAATTGTATTTCAACTTTTCTTCTACTTTATCAACACAGATCTCAGTTCTAGACGCGTATCTCGACTACTTAAAGGGAATTGGGGCTAGTGCTTCTAAAGTTGATGCTATTGTCGCAGAATTGACTTCTTTGCGTTCGGCAGATCAAGCTGAAGAGGTGGATGTCATATCTGACTCTGATAACAAATCTTCAAGTTGTCAGTCAGATCTTGAGGAATCACTTTTGTCTTCAGACTCAGGTACCTTAGACCTGTGTGTTAATGAAAAATTTGTATACATTTAAGATCGCATTTATTATGTTGGAAAAATTAACTTTTTTTAAACTATAATAATATTTTAGAGTTGGAAGAGGAAACTATAGCTCCAAGTGGATTTAAACGTGTCGGAAACAAACTCTGGGAAAAGGTCAGTTTTTTTAATTGCCATCGTAATCTTTGATAGTAGTGTAAGGTCTAACTCTATTATCTATTTATATAAGTGACTATATTACTTCTTATTTATAATATTATAAAGCGACTAGTAAAAGTTGAAATAATTTGATTAATTTCAAATTGGATTTTAATAGTTAAATTGAGTAGCGATCTTAACACATCAAAGCAAGGATAATCTGTTTCTAAGTTTCCTTAAAATGCAAACAAGTTAATTGGGATGATTTTAGACTTAGATGGGAACGTATAGTATATATCAAATTAATGCTGTTGTTGATAGTTTAAAACTCAACAAAGTGGCTGATATAAAATTTAAAATCATCTACGTATCATGAATGTGACACAATATATCATGAGAGCAGACAATATCAACGTTACCAGAATCACCAGCACAACGCCATTGTTGTCTGTTTCGATTTTCAAATATTTGAATTCTCTAATAAAAAAACTTTTTACTCTAATCATGAACGTGATTTTGATATTTTTAAGAATAATCTTTGACAATATTGTAATAACTTACTAATATTTATTCATTTGGACGATTTAAGTTATTTTTGTTATTTTACTATTTTTCATTCAGAATGTTATATAATATTAAATTATATTTTACATTATAAATTATAAATTTTTCAGTTTGTTAATTTATCTGAAAATAGTTTAAAGACAAAACCAATTTCATTTATCGTTACCATTATTTTTAGTTATATCTAAACCAAATATTTTCTCTAATGAATAGGTATTGAATTTGAAAAATGATCCCAACACAAACTATTTAAGCATACTTTATATTTTTATTTTTTATTGTACGTTTTTTACTTGTAGACTAATGAAAAAGGGGAGACCCCGCTACATAAAGCCTGCATTCTGGGACATTTCAAGCGAGTCAAAGCTCTTGTAGAAAACCACGTAAACTCCGATTTATTGTTTATATTTTATCCTAAGATTAATTTTACACATGACTGATTCATTTAGTTCCCCTTGAAATCGTGTTCACCCTCATTCTGTACAGATATTGAATGTTAAAGTACATATAATATATATTTACGTGACGTTGTATAAATTAAATATTTTGAATTATTTTATTTTTTATTTATATATACAAAATTGTTGAAATTCCAAATTAATAGTGAATTGAAGTGAAGTAGTTATAATGTATTTTTATAACCCTTTTAAATTATTTACTAGGTTTCTAAATTTTATTGAGGTGTATCGGAAGTGATATTTAGTTAGATGTAATACTTATATATACAAAACAATTTTTAATTGTACGATATTTAGAACGAACTAATATTTTTACATAGTTAAAACATATATAAACAACTTATTAGGGTTATCAAAGCAAACATTGATTTTCTGAAGAATGATTGTCATTTTTTATGTATCTTTCATTTTTCATGTGTAAGGAAACTCGAGTATAATAATAAATGGTTGTCTGATAATTGTCTAATAATTTGGGGCGGTGGGTGGCAGAGATACGTATGTTATTTGCTTGTCAATTTACCTGCATAAAATCTTAAGGTAGCCAAAAACTGATATCCCTTTTAGCTGTAAAGGTATCAGCTAATTAAATTACACGTACAATTTATCCTATAAGGAATCAGAATATATAAATATTTTCATGTTTGAAATATATTCTGCTTCATCAATTCTAAATTTAGTGTCAATTTTAACCTTTGAAAAAATATCGTGTATGTACATTGATGTTCTTTAAATGTTCCCATTGTTCTTCCTGATTATAAAATAATTTGTCTTTTATTTGAAACATTTTTATTTCCTTATTATTATATAAATTTGCATAAAAATGACAATTGTGCTTGTTTAGTTTCTTTATGCTTTAATTAGTAAGTTGATTAAGTATTGACGTCATTTAAGATATCTCTTTCTAGTTAGATACAGATACTTTGGTTTGACAATATTTTCAGTTTAAAATACTTCACATAAAGTATCATTTTTTGCCTTTAACGCGATTGTACTGAAGTTTTCATTAGTTTAGGTTAAAAATATCCATACTTTTTTGGATATTAAACAATATTTGAGTTATTTATTAATAAAAAAACAAATCGGATAAATATTTAACTCAATGTTTTCAATTTTATGAAATTATTTTTTTAATTAAAAATGAATTAAATTAAATTACGTTCAATCGAATTAATCTTAACTTAAATTTAACACTGATTAAAAATCCAGGTAATAAAAATTTATATTATAAACTAATAAACTTACTAAATAGTTACTAAATTAGTAAGATGTTGCGATTGGTTTTGAGTGCTAATTAACCCATTTTTGAAGTCAAGAATAATACCATATGGTAAAATACAAATTTTCTGTGTATTATAATCTGGCGTTTAATTTATTCTTTTTTAAAGTTCATGTGATTAGTATTTAATTATCAAATAAATATGATCATTGTGTATTACTAACTTTCTGATTAAAATATTTTTATAATTTATAACAAAATAAATAAAATAACTTGTTCTTAAGCATTTCATAATTATAATTATAAGACGCTGGACATCAATAATTATTGATGTCCAGCGTCTTAGTTTTAAAACTGTAAACTGGTTGTTTAAAAACCTTACAAGTCTTGGTATGAAATATTCTTTATTTTAGTATAGCTAATAGATACACTAATGTGAACTTAGAATACCACAAATAAATATATTATCTGCGAACGAAATAGTTTTAACAAATAAAATGTTAAACGTTTATGTATGTCGAACACTTTGAAGCCTAATTATGAATGGTTGTTTAATATTAAAATATTTTCTAGAGATTTATCTATCTTTTTGTTAATATCTTATTCAAACTTTAGTTAGTCTTTTTGATATAAAACACACTTTATAACACATTAAATTATATCTTACTGAATAAACGCACATTTTATTTAGGTGAATAAATTTAATATTATTTATGTATTTTTTATTCATTCCCTAAGTCTGGTTTTTGTTTAATGCATCCTGATCTCTCTTATTTGCAGCGCCATCCAGTAAATATCCGGGACAACGCCGGATGGATGCCCTTCCACGAAGCCTGTAATCATGGATCCCTGGCTGTAGTGGAATATCTGTTGGAACATGGAGCTCGTATGGAGGACCCTGGTCCTCCTGAGGTCTCCTCCACGCCCCTTCTAGAGGCCTGTAATGGTGGTGAAATGGACATTGTTCTTCTACTCATTGAGAGGGGTGCTAACATCTGGTTCAGGTGGGTTCCAGTTGGTTGTTCGATTAGATAGTATGTGGGTGCTATTGAAAATATCTGGACTGACATATGTACTTTCATCAATTGAACTGAAAATTGATATAATTATATCTAAACATGACAGAAGAACAGATTTGTATTATTTACTACATGATTAGTATGTATAGTTACTAGTTTATCCTTCACTTTGTCTATCTTCAATAAATTGTAAAGGTAGCTAATGGAACATAGATTTTTGGACAAAAAATAACCAATAGTAACTTTTTAGTTTTATAACACTTTTTAAATTTAATCTGATGATACGTTTTGCATGAAGCGATTAAATGATTTAAATTTTTCTGTTATCTTTTAATAATATTATCAAAAGTATAGTATGTGAATAATTTAAATAAAATGTGTACACGTCTATTAAACATTGCATGTAACAATAATGCTATTTGTTTTAAACAGTCTATAGCACTATACGTTACTACAAATTTGTGTTATATTTATCTATTTATAATTCATAAGTATTTTTGTCAATTACTATCGCTTATTATTTAATAATAGTAAAATATTATAATTGTACAAGTTTTGATTTATAATTATAATATATCTAAAAGTAACGCGTAATACTCCAAGAAAGATTTACAGGACAATTGTTGTCATTCCTTAAAAATTATATATTTTTTAGGCAATTGATAATTATAATTTTTATTATTAGAAATAGCTAAATCAAATATCAGATTATAATGTGTATTGTGTATATTATTGTATATTATATATATATTTATGTTATTGTGTATATGTAAATTAATTAGCTTTGTTAAAATTTAATTAAATAATGAATTGACAATTGATTCGTTTTGTTTTCTAGTTTCAAAAATTCTACGAAATAATTTTATGATCACATTATATATATATTTTTAAATAAAGTATTTAATAAATTAAATAACTATTTCTTAATAATATGTAAAAAAAATCCAGGGTATAAATGTTTGTTATATTAATAATATGTTATACAAATCAGTATAATTTGAACTGAATAATATTCTACCAATATTACTTAATGGATGACATTTTTCTGGTATTTAAAAATGATATAGAACACTATGTCGCTATAGTTTGTTGATTTTTAACCACCTATCTAACTTGGTCAAACTTCTGATTTTTAAAGATTTTTCAGAATAAATATTTTTAGTTTTTAATTTAACTAATTTAAATGCAGTTTAAAGCAGTAGACATGAAATTATAGTACTAACTATATTTGTTTTTTGATCTCTTGGTTAACACGATTATAATATTATCTAAAGTTTTGTTTTTAATTATCCGCGCTTTTAACCTGACTTTACTCTTTTTGACCTGACTCTTCAGGAATGCTGAAGGCGAGAACTTAGGAGACGCCTTAGATAGTTGGCGGGAGAGATGCAAGGAGAGTAATTCATATGGAGTGCCTGAGGCGGCTTGTTATACGCGTTTAATTGAGACCATCAAGGAAAAGTTAGGGGGTACGTAGGTACTTGCCAATCTTGGCTTTGTTTGGTTTTATTCATAGCTATCCAATAGTCTCTTAATAAACTAACAGCTAATGACATCAATGGTTCTATTCCTTTTCTATACGCTAACATAAATTTCTTAGTCAGGCCATTATAGTGATCGTATGTATTATTTCAGTTTTAGTGTCTTAATTTGTGTTGTTACTTCATCAATTTTAATAACAATTTTTTTTAAATCAAAGTTTTGTATGATTATTCATTTATTGAATTTTACCGTGTTAGTATGATTGTTAGTGAATGATAATTAACCCATATAGCTACCTTAATGAATAAAAAGAGTTTACTTTTTAAAAACGTTTGTAAGTAGTAATTTGTAAACTTTTAATTTCTAGAATATTATATTAACTTTCGGCACAGCATGGTACTGTATTATCAATCGACTATCACACTTTCAAAGGTCTGAACCACTGTATTTAAAAAGGTTAGATGATTTACGAATATTGTATTAGTTGTATTTTTATTTTTATTAGTAAGTTGTCTCTTTTTTTTCAGTGTATTTTGTTGCCAATAAATTGTTTTAATTTTATATTTAATTATCGTAAATATCATAAACTGTTTTTTTATTCATAGCCAAAAATAGATAGCGTATAACATAATGTATTAAGTTTGTAATGTTTTGCTTTAGTCTTGATAGACAATCATTGTCAATATTATTATTGACTTTCTTGTAAGGCTAAAGTAAAGTACCAGAAAAATCTAGCAAATGACAGCGCTCTTTTCCTATTAACTTTTTAGATTTCAAATCTTGTTGATTATATTATTACTCAATATTTTGGTTCAGACGTATAACTATGTTTTTAAAGAGTTGTCTTAATCTACTCCTTCAAACTTTCTATTTTGATTAGCCTCTTACGAGACCTGGTGTCGACAACGACGTGGTAAAATCTCCACTTCTTCCTCTACTTCTCTGAGTGATCGGGGACATGATGGTAGACCTTCAACCAACTCCATTGCCTCCAAAATAATGCCACCACCTCCAAGCTCCTGTGATGACGTTATCATGCCTGGAAAGAAGAACAGAGACCTTCGTCGTCGTGTTATATCATCCTCGTCCTCTTCTACTTCTGAGAGTGAAGAGGACGAGGAGGTCAGTAGACGGAGATCTCGACTTGTTTCTGCTCCCTCTTTGCATCCACTTGCTGTGGATGAGGAAGAAGTGCATAGCCAGACTTTATCGGAATTGGATCCAGTGGCGGACTATCGACTCGCAATTAAGGGGATGGGTAGCTCAGCTAATCGGTTAGTTACTAATTTGCGTAATTATCTCTTAATATTTAATGTCTTTATTTCTTTGTAAATAACAAATTAATTGTTTAATTGAAATAAAATCATAGAAAAACATCAAATTCAATTACTGAATTGGTTAGTATAACAATTTAATCTGTTAATATTAACTTTTATTGAAATAAAAAATACAATATAATATTAGCTAATTATAAATGGAAACAATTAAACGTGCTTATATATATTCTTCATTTTACTGACTAAAATAATATTCAAAAATAAGACAATTGTTCCTAAAGTGATATTTGAACTTTTAAAATACACATTAATTTTTATCTTTTAAAACTACAATAAATTGCACATAATTGAATTGTATTAATTTGATATGGTTTTTTATTTCCCCGAAATATTCTTATTAAATTAAACCCTGTTCATATTTTTTAACACAGTCTTTGGCCACATAACATAAGAACACCAAAGTATATCCAATTGTAATATTTTTAATAATTATCTTAGAGAACTTTTGAAACGTTTATGGGGTTTAATTTAATTTAACACTACTTGGAAAGCTTTATAAAAATGTATAATATTTTAAAGTTATTTGCCAAAAATATCATTTTAACAAAAACAGATATTTATTAGTGTTCTCTGACATTTTAAACTTCATATAAGCACCCACCAGCTCTGTCGTTACTTTTCGTGAGTGACAGAAAATACGTTATATGGATCAGGATGCTTGATTTCAGAAATTTTCGAGATCGTCACATTTACGATTGTCATCGTTGGTATCCATTTTGGTTAGGTAACATGAACGTATTTTTTAACGTTCTGAAGTTAATGGCTGACACCAAACTTAAAAAACGTATTTTTTGTTTTGTTCAACGATGTTCTGAATTCGTTAGTGTATATCTCTTGTTATTCTCTTTTTATATACAGGAAAGAGCCATATTTTTATAGTTGGAGATTCCGCTCTAACTGGATAATGATTAAAGTAATATATTTGAATTAAATACACACAAAAATCAGGCTATTAATCATCAGATATATTTGAATTTAAAGCAGATATTTTACGTATTCTACTAATGTTTCATTATGATTAACTTGTCGGTATTGTTGTACAATACTGTTCTCTTATATCTTACTTGTCACTTTTAATTATATGATAATAATTTGTATTTAGTTTTAAAGCGCTCGTAAAATCGTGAGTTATCTGTAGCGCAAAAATTACAATAATAACATTACATACTAGAATAAACATAATTTATAATACAAATAAAGGGAGAAGGAAGATAAAGTCAGAATGTAACAATTCATTTAGTTAGTTTTCAATTAACAAAGACATCTTTATGAAAGATTTGAATGTATCAATAGTCGAGGTCAAATGAAAGGCTTCTGAAGGTGTATTCCAAAGAAGAGGAACAGGATTTTAGAATGCACGTACTCCTATTCGACGTATCCGAGGCATATTATAACCAAAGTAAGAGCAGAGGTTTGTCTAGTAAAAGTGTGGCCTGTTACAGTGATATTTAAAAAATGTTGAAGATACCTCAGTGTAATCGTGTGAATCACTCGAGGAAACCAACAAAACTTTATAATTGATTTGTTTTTTCATCGGTAGTCAGTGGAGAGTCTGAAGTAAAGTAGCCGATGGAGTGCGCCAAGGTGAGTTAGTAAGTAGCATTATGAATTTGTTGAATCTTCATTAACTTTACTTTAGGTGTGTTAATATAACAGAGTTATAGTAGTCCAAAGCACAAGATTACTATAATACAATTAATTATTTGACACAATCGAGTGACATGATACTGAACATGCTAAATCTCATGGAGTCAAGTGTAATGTAATTTAAACACCGAATTTATCTGATATACATGAATAAGAATGTTTGTTTTAGAAGTTTCAGTTTTTACGCTATTATTCACGAATAAATAGCTTCAAGACATTGTGAAATTACAGAAACCAAATCATATTGTTTCCAGCAGCAATTGGGTATCGTCAGCACAAAAAATTATAATCCAATCTGAATGAATTTAGAAAAGTAAGAAGTATACACAGTAATTAGCACTTTTCTCAGGATTTGAATATGTAAATTCGAAAGGAACAAGTATTGGTTTTAAACAAAAATTGGCAGATAGTCACTGAACTTTTTTAAAATGCGTCACCTCGAATATCATATCAATCGAGGTGAGTACTAAGTAACAAAAGAGGATCTATAGCGTCATAAAATAGGATATTTCGGATGGTAATCAAAATTTTTAGGACGTTTGTTTTATCAAATATTGTATATCTTTTTAAAAGTTTTCTTTTTTTATTAGCACTGCTTCTGTTTAAGATGTGTTTTTTTAATAATTAATTTAATATTCATATTCATGTGTGCTATAAAATAATATTTATATATTTAATTTCTTTATTCTAAACCTTATTTTAATTTGAAATATTTAATATTATATATTATATTATATTATCAAAAAAAATAAGTTTTCCGAACCTCGCCAAAAGTTTTCTTATGGCCAATTAATAAGTTTACATATAATTAGTAATCTCAATCAATTCTTGCAAATGCTGTTTATATACGCTAACAGCACACACATTGTCTATTAAATAGTCAAAATAACGTATAAAAGGAGATCCTTAATATTGTATAGATTTGATTTTACATTAGAATTATGTATAGGGTTCATCTGAGTGATAAGAAAGATATGCTTTTTTAGCTTACTTTATTAAAATATATATATATCATTATAGAATATTATAATTACATTACTTATAGTAGTTGATACATATTTTAGAATTAATTTGTAGAAGAATGGAAAGACGTTTCTCTATATGTCTGCTGAATTAATGTAGACAAATGAGAAGACTTACTTATCTGAGAATTTTTCTATGCATTTCAAAATTAATAACAGAAAATTCATAAAAATTATTTCAAAAATGAAATGACAGTTCAGAAAATGTAGTCTGTCCAACTGAATATGTACAAAAGTTATAGTATAATTGAAAGCGATTATCATTATTTTATCAGAAATAACATATTTGTGTCTAAAATATTTAGCTTAGTCGATTGCAATATTTTTTATTAACTGCCAGTTAAAACTCGAAAATTGGTGACGATTTCGTTATCGATGACACAATATCATGCTTAATAAACAATATATTAATTAAAAAGATAATTAATAGATCCAACTTTTATAATGGGTTTGTTTTAAGTGATATAGTTTCAACAGCACAATAAAATTAAAAAGAAACATTTCTTTAATGCATTGAAAAAATCAAGAGAGGATTTACCATATAAATTAGTTAAAATTATTGTTAAAAAAGGTTAGTTAAATTTATTTCAAGAAATTAAATAATACATTTCTAGAAGATAAAACCACAAAGAGGTGTTACCTTCATCAATGAATCACAAGAAGCTGTATTTAATTTTCATAAAATGCATCTTTCTTGTTACGGGAAAAATATATTTTCCAATTAGGGTAAAACTCACTTATTTAATAATACTTAGCATTTTTTAAACTACAGCTAATTTGAAATATAAGTTTGCGTTTATCATTGTATATTAAAATATATTTTTACTAAGGAATTCGTCAACAGATCTGAAACTCTCTGGAGCGACATAATCAACAAACAGTACAGAAAATGTTTAAAAATTCTTTAGTGCGACATTTGCATTATTTCCATATTTAATGGAAACTTTAATTTAAGATATAAAACCCTATAGAAGTATTTATAATTGCTAAAACTAGCCCACAATTAATATTCTTATAATGTATAACTGTCAGCTCAAATATTAGTTTTTTTAATATAATATATTTATTATATATATTATTAATGTTCTTATTCTTATATTGAAATAATTGTAGAATTATTTACGGAAAGTTATAAAAAATGAAGTTATTCTTGAACTAATATCCAATATAGGGACACTTAAAATTGATATGTAGCTTAATTATCGTTGTCCATCAATACATACAACTGAAATATAACTATACCATACAACCATACTGTAGAAAATACAATTACACATTTCAAGAAAGTTTATAAATTTATAAATACAATTGATGCTTAATAACTACTGATTTTCTTGAATGGTGTCTATTTGGCGTTATTATGATAATACTTAAAGTATAGATAACTTACAAGGAAAACGAGAAGTAGGAAATACATCAACTAATGGTTAAATAATGTTATTACAATATATATACCTATACACATATTATATACATATATAATAGGTAGGTGGAACTATAGTGAGTAGTTTTTCACTCAGATTATGAAAATTCCTTAGTACAGAGTAAAATATGTTTTATAAATAGAACAACGCTTCATTGCGTTATAAAATTGGCCAAACATGCTTCATAATTTTTCTACTGGATCGATAATTATATGACACATTTATATAATATTATATAGTTTGTTAAAAAGAAGACGTTTTGATTGTTTCTGTTAACTATTCAGATTTTAAGTGCATCAATTTTACTAATAAAATTACCATCCACAAAAGAACATATTTCTCCCCGCATTTTAGGGAATAGTGCACGCGAGAAACATTGTTAGCTATAGTATAAGATTTTTAAACAATATCTCAAAAAGGAGAAATTTTATTCTATCAACACTGTTTTCAGAATAATCTACACAAATTCCGAATTAATTAATTGGTTAACTCACCAGTTGTGAGTTTGGCTGCAATATAGTGATTCTTTTTATTATGTGTTTTTTAGTGCTATTATACCTACTACAATACATAGTGATATTTCTAGATTATTAATTTAAAATGTTGCGCAAATTATATATTTAATTAATGCTTATGATGAGTAAAAAATTATGCCGCTATTATTTAATACTATAGTATGTATAATGTATTTTATTTATAATTTAACACTGAAATTAAAAAAAAATTATACTTGTTAGTAGAAATTTGTAAAAATATTGTTTATATTTATTTAAGAGTATGATTATATCTTCATTTTATTTGATTATATATATACCCAGATATGTATTTTACAAATATGAAAATATGAAAAGAAAAACCACATTTGAAAATTCTGATAATTGTAATTATATCAAAGAGTTTAGATAAAACAACTATTTATATAAACGTTGTTATAGACGTTGTTATATTTAAACGTCTTTGAATTATATCCATATTTTTTTTAAGCAAATTTTGGATATAGCAAATATATTTTTCGTAAAGCGTGTAACATAATATAACGAAATCAATTCAAAAATATGAAAAAGATTAACTCGAAATTTTATATCTACATCAATATGGCCTTATTTAGAATGTGGATTTTATTCCTATCATTAATGAAGCCTAAATAATTTTGTGTGCATGTTATTCAAAAGGGTGGTCTTAATTATTATCTCAACATACTATTGAGAAGAATTCGACTGATTTGAGAAGTTCTAATTACTGATTTAAAGGATAATTAATAGTGCATGAACTTGTAGTTATCTATACAAAGAGGTCTAAAATTGAGATATCATAGTTAAGTACGATTTTAACATTTATCGATCAGTTACAATCAGCGTTTGTAACTGATCGAGTTTTTAGATATACGTAAAAAAACTTAGGATTTAGCACAACATTTATTTAATGTATGTATTAGTAATAATATTGTTTATTAAAACATTACTTAAATGCAAATATCACAAGCACTAGAACTGATTACCTTTACAGGCTCCAATTATCGAAGAAAACAGGAACTACTGAAGGTGAGGTACCCTCTAGTAGAGGGAGAAGAATATCAGACAAAGGGCACGGTTACGTGGTAGGTGACGATTGGTTAGAAGAGGACCCGCGGGAAATTCATCATAAGAAGAAAACATTGAGTGCCAGGCAATTGATTAAACCAGACACGGGATCAAGCAGCAAGCGTCACTCTACTGATATGTCGACAATAAGATCGTTTGGTAGGTAGGATGCATATTACATCTTGATCACTTATTATAAAATCGGTTTACACCCTTTACTTCGCTTTGAGCAAAAAACTACGCACATACTATATAAATTAATTTTATTATGTATAATATTTTATTCCAACTTGTTTATATTTTAAATATTTATTAATTAAGGTTTATTGTATAATACCTTTTCGTCTATAAATGCTCGAAAATTTTAAATGAATATAACTAAATATAGGCTATAATTGCACCGGCCAAGCAAAGAGAGAATTTTATACTGGGAAGTATCATATTTTTAAATGAATGTTTTGAAACCAAATGCCTGATATTTATTTTTATACTATTTTCTTATTCAGTCTAGTCTATCTTCAACTATTAGAGTCGTTGTTATGATATATTAGTATCGAAATTATATGCATGTTATTAAATGATAAGAAAAATAATATATAATTACTGACTTCCCGTCTAAATATTTTTATTTTCTGTTTTTATTCAATAAAGTAAAAAATTGTATATACTTGTATTAGACAATTTATTTTAGATAGAATATAAATTATTAGGATAAAACAATATTATTTTACGGATACACAATGAGATGAGAACTATAAAGATTATAATTTTTGTTTAAAGGATATTATATAATAGACTAAACATAAATGTTCCTCAAGAGAATATTAAGAGAATCATTTTATCTGCAATTTTCAACAGCAGCTTTTTATACTCAAGCAAATAGAGTACACATGGAGAAACGACTTATGTGTTTTGAATGTATACATTTTAAAAATATATATTAAAATTCATCGAATGAATTGTAGATTTCATTTCTTATATTTTTTGTAATTTCAACGAAAACTAAAAAAAATCATTTTTGTACTACTGCTCGTCTACCCCTGCTTGTGAGTAGTATAATGATAATACATATTTGTTTTATGTATACCTAAATAGATAAAACAGAAACAATATATCCAAGCATAATAGTACTTTTTAATTTACAATAAAAGTACATATATTTACAGGTTTGAAAGTTAATATACAAATGATAATTATGAATATGATGAAATCATAATATATAACAAAATATATATTGTTATTTGTGTTATGAAAATATATAAATTACCTGTAAGCTATTGTTTTACATTGGAAAAAACTAAACTTTAAGATTTTAGTGATTACTACAGCCATAAACGGAAAAAATTATCACTTCCTGGCATTTTGAATGCTAAAACATTTACCAGGGTATACATGAATGGCGGCCGTCAATGTAAACAAAAACACAATAGTAATTTATTTTGTAATTATCGTGTAATATATTGGTTATTTTGTTTAATTATTAATTAATTATAAAATGATACTTGTTTTATATAAATACTTATCGTAGTTGTAGTTAACTACGATATTTTATTTATTGTGGAGTCAAAATCCATAGCAACGCCTTTAGAGTCGTTTCTCTATGTGTACTCGATGGAGCAGCTTTTAAACTACTTCTAAAATCTATCTAAGCCTAGAACAGTAAACCTACAGAATGCGAGCGAACAACGACATAACAAATATAAAAGATAAATATTTGGTATTTTGACAGCTACCAGTCATTTTCAAAAAATAAAAATAATATAATTCTGTACAGACAATCTGTATAGGTAGATCATAGATAAAAATGCTAAATTTGATTTCTATGGTATAGACAATCAATACAATTATTCTCACTATTAGCTGGCGCTGACAATACATATAATACACATATAGTCATATAACTAATTTCCTTATTTAATATATTAAATAATTACATAATTTAGAAGTCAAAGAATATTTTATTTCATGCAGCAAATACGCAAAAGAGAAGATTTCAATATTACATACAACAGAATTCGCCTATATATCAAGGTTTTTCAAATGCCTATCGAGTTTGTCTATACCAACGTTTTTTGTTAGGCTAACTATTTGTTCGCCTATATCAAAGTTTCGGGTCATCATTTTAACAGGGTGGCCACTCTCCCTGGCCCAAAAAGATCCCTGACTCTAAATAATCATTACAGTGATATCACATCAAAAATCATGTTTTTTTATACAGCCTCCGCCATCCCCTTATAGCTGTACCGATCTACCCACTTTATTGGAAAATAAAACCAAACAATTTACAAATAATATAAACTAATTAACAATATCAACTAAGTAAAAATGTAGAGCAATGTGTCATGTTTCCATAAGAGTTAATAAGTCACTTTTACAATCACAATTGTAATAATTACAATAACAATCACTTTTTAGATAAAATTACAATTTGTTTATTAATACGGGCCTGTTCGTTTGCAGCTTCCTCCATTTTGCTATTCTTCTCCTGTTGCAATGACTCAATTGATGCCTTCCTTTTTCGCTCATTTCCCAGTTTCTTTTTTTCAGACTGAACTTCCTGCTGTTGTCTATTTGCAAGAGTGCTAATGTATCTTGAATGTGCAGATCGAACATAATTCAGCATGCTTTTATAAACTTCAATTTTGCTGACATCCAATCCATAAATCATTTGCAGAGCATCGTAAACCAAACGTTGTCTGATAATCAATTCTTCCAGCATATTGGTCTGCAGGAGATTTTCATTTATGCTAAAGCCGGATTCCACACTGGAATTTCCATATGATAATATCAAGACCAGCTTGACAACTTTCCAAATGTCGTTCATCTTAACATCTTCAGCAAGAATGCTGGAATAGAAAGAGTCAAGTCGTTGTTCTTGAGGATTCCAGTTCTTGGACGTTTCACCATCCTTGGCCTTTTCACATAGATCAGCAAACTGCAAAATTACATTGTCTGCAACTCCTGCACAAATTCTCCGAGAACCAAAAGTAGTAGCCAAAAGTTTAAATCGAGTTTCAGCTGAGCCTGGGTCATTTCTTATTAATTTGGGGTTCAAAGAGGAAACTGCTGTTGTAAGCTTGTACTTCAATGGTGATCGTTCCAGAATCTTTTGTGTCATCTTCACTAGAAATTGTCGGCATTCCATTCTGAACTCGAATACCTGTCTTGTGGATGAATTCCGTTTTGTTAGAAGACTGGTTGCACCAACACCAACATCCACGTCCTTTGCACTGAGAAGATTTTCAGCATTTGTTTTGTTGTGCAGCTGCTAATCAGGTCCCGTTTTACACATTTCTGCAACAGATTGTGAACATGTTTTCTCAAATCATCCAAAAGCAGAGAACCTATTGGTGCTAGAGTTTGATATTTGACCAGAAACGGTTTGTTAGATCGTATAAACATTCATGCAAATCTGACTCAGATTAAAATATACAGATAGAAATTTTATATAATAGTTTTGTTTTTTCCTTGACAATTTCTAAAATTCCCTGACTTCCCTGACCAGTGGCCACCCTGTTTTAATTTTACTTAGCACATTTCTGCAACAGATTGTGAACAAGTTTTCTCAAATAATCCAAAAGCAGAAAAGCTATTGGTGCTAGAGTTTGATATTTGACCAGAAACGGTTTGTTAGATCGTATAAACATTCATGCAAATCTGACTAGAAATATACAGGTAGAAATTTTATATAATAGTTTTTTTATTTTTCCTTTACTATTTCTAAAATTCCCTGATCTTTTTCAATTTCCCTGACTTCCCTGACCAGTGGCCACCCTGTTTTAATTTTACTTAGCACATTTCACGACAGTACCTAGTAGTAGCTACATGCGATATATAGGTATAGATAAAATTAAAGATATTTTATTACAACAAGATAAATCACTGGGTATTGAACTATCTATGTTGTATTGGTTATGGCAGCCATTTTTAATCCGCATATATACAATTGCTATTTTGTATCTTCATCAAAGTTATTTTATACTGTTTTGAATCACAATAATTTCGTTGTAAAGTGAAATAATAAAAAATCTGAAGCACAGATATATTCAAATGGTTTTCTAGTACGCTATTATCGATAATTCAATTTTAGTATTTGATCGAAACCGGGGTTTAATTGATCTCAAATATCAATCAATACATTAACCTATAAAGTATAGCAGATTTGCCTCCATGCAAAGCGTTTTTGGCATCTAATCATCATAGAAGAAACCATTGTTTATTCCAATGTTATGATTTTATAATGAGAAACACCTTTTTAAATAGTTTAACAATCTTAACATTTGTGTTGCATAAATATATTACATGATCAACATCGAGTTTGCCCCATAAAAACGTCTAGTTTGACTATATTGAATATGCCCCTATATCGAGGGTTTTTTATGCCCTTCAGACTTCGATATCAGCGAATTCTACTATATTATTAAATGTATACAAAGCGGAAATAACGAAAGAGTTTGTGCAATCGTTAACATAGCTGCATACAAATAGCTCTAAAGCAATGCTTTATATTTATACACAGAATGTTTTAGTCAAAGACTGCAACAAAAGTAAATAATAAGTTAAAATAAAATCATCGTGCTAATACTTGGTGTGGCTTAAAAGCATTTGATATGGTCAACATTCGATCTGACAAAATACGTGATTTTAAAATTTAAATCTCAGTAAATTATTGATTTGACGTCGACGGACTTATTCTGTCGTCCGTCTATATTGATTTGATCGAGAAAATAGAAAATCTTACCATTTTTACATGCAGTTCAGAATTGTGAAATCGGGAAAAGTTAACATTGGACACAGTTTTTTCAGCAGAATCAGCAGAGTCCATTGATACATATGCACATATAATTGGCGGAGTTGCCTTTTTATTACCGACAACTTTAATATTAGTAACCTAAAAATTAAAATATAGATATATCTATGAAATCAAATATAATATTAAAATAATACTCATTTAAATAAAACCATATCAATAACCACTAATTTAAAATCAAATTAATAAAACTGATATCTAATCTACTATATAGTGCCAACACTAAGAACAAAAATGTCATAAAAATTGTATGTAATCATAAATTTGAATATCTTAATTGAAATAATATTTAATTCATCAGTTAAATGGAATTCACATTTGAAATTATGTATTATTTTGTAACAAGAAGTAGAGAATTTTAATTGACAATATATATATATAATTTCGTAGTTCTCGAGTAAGAAGTAACATTGACATAAACCATACAAATTAATCCATCTATACATAGAATATACATACATATAAATAAATTTAATTGAAACTATTGCTCATTTGCGATTGTGGGTCATATTATTATATCATTTAAAAAAATTAATTGTACGCTACCTCGTAATAGAATTATAGAAAAATTGTATTTTTATTATACTTTTTTAGCTCGGTAATTAAAAATCTAGAAAGGATATATATTTTTACCACAATCTTGATTCTTCCAATTGAAATTTATTTTTTCAGATAGCCAGATAGATGTGTATAAAGTAAAACAAGTATCTATGATATTAACCAATAAAACGAATATCCATATATGTCATATTGAAATAATGAATAGTGATGGAACATACCTTTCCATAAGGAGAACATATTCCCTTTATATCCGTAGCTTTGATGTCAACAGGAAGATTACTTAACCATAAAAATTTTGTCTTGAGTTCTGAAAAAATTAAGAAGAATAATTACATGCCAAAAAGTATAGCAAGTTTTTACAACTAGATCTTAGTTATGCACAATATATATATTTTAAATATAATGACAGTATTCAAAATTTCATAATAGGAGGCAGAAATATTAATAATCAATAAATCAATAATAATATGTATTTTACTAGTTTGTTAATCAGTAGTACTATAATTTCGTGTGTACTGAATTATGAAAACCTATTACAGTAATCTTCAGCACGCAGTGTATATTGTTTTCGCTTTAAACCAAGGTTTTACATTCGTAGTTTAATCTGTATACTTAGCTTGTTTGTGCAATACATAAATTAAAGTGCAAACGTTGCGTTGAAATAGCATCTTTATTAAAAAGGAAAATAGTATACCTTCAGATGATACAGCATCTGATTTGCTTGTTGTGGAATCTAACTTGGGTCGTTTTGCAGCTGAATTGTCCTCAGATGTATCTGGTTCGGTTTTTAATCTACCTTGAGGACTACCCATAGAAGTAGAAGATGGAACTTCATTCGGCTGCGGTGAAACCTAACATGTTAGTTAAGGGAACAAACATTTTAATTGTAATTGATTTTTAGATCACCTTTCATGATATAATTTTATCTTAATAACTATTATTATAAAATGTAGCGTTATTATATCTAATAACATATATATATATAAATAATATTCAAAATGTAGATCGTTAATTAAATATTCCCAAAATGAAACGAATTTTTAAAATCATATATTATTCAAAATAATATATATTTCACATGAATACAAACGTATTCTAATAATCATTTCATATAGATGTAAGTAATAGACGTTATTATATCTAATAACAAACATGTATATACAAAAATAATAATCAAAATGTAGATCATTAAATAATATTATCCAAATGAAACAAATTTTTATCATTCAAAATAATATGTATTTCACTTGAATGTGAACGTATTCGAATAATCGTTTGTAAGTGAGCACAAAAGAGATTTCAGAAAAAATAATTTATAAAATACCGGGAAAAAATGAGAAAAATTTCATAATGAGTAAACTCAATGAAAATTGTTCTACTAATCTATAAAAGGTTACATAATACATAACAATAACGAAACTACAAAACAATAAGTGATCACAAGGTTCATACAAATAAGAAATGTTTATTATTAAATAAATATAATAAATAATCACATTTTTATTATATTTCTATAAATAATGTCTTACAATTTACGTATTTTTGTATATTATTCTTAAATAAAAGTAACTTTCAAATTTGTATAAAGCATGAGTGATGAACCATAACATGTAAGCAGGACTTAAACAAACAACTCGGTAAACAAAACTTTTAAACACCCTAAAAAATTATTTATACAATATTTCAAAAGTAACAATAAATATTTCTTAAATCAAAAAAAGGTTTAAATAAATGTATTTAGTATAACAAAAACTTACAAATGGCAACCTGAAGATCTAAAAGTGATAAATAATTAAATGTAAGTAGATACAAGATACAAGTATAAGATATAACCAAAAGCAAAAATTCAAATAAAATTATCGAATAAAAGTTGACATTAATGAATAGACTCAGTAACAAGAATACAAAGCCAAAAATCATATTATTCTTTTACAGCTGGTTATTTGATTGTCTGGGGTTACATAAACCCAACTATGATCAACTACTATTTCATATTATCCCAACTTTTTCGATACATTTTATGTACTAAATATCACCCGGCTCTTGGTAATTCAACTTGTAACCCATTGAAAAATGGTGTTTTAGGCATACCATCGTTGGCAGAATTGACATATATGTTAATATTTCGGCTGTATTAATTTGATAATATTTAAGCTTTCATAGATTAGTTTGAGTGATTAATATACGTAAATTTATATATGAAAAATGATGATGAATAGTAAAATATAAATTTGACATAAACATGTTATATTTTGTAAATGACACACTCAAAAAGATACAATATTATTTTTCATTTGTAAGTATTATGTAACAGCCAATATACATTTTTCATCAACAATGGATGTTGAATTGAGAAAAGTAGTTGCTCAGATATATTAATATTGTATAGATTTTTTACTTTTAAGTTGATTACTACAGGGTGGTTCAAAAGTAACGCAACTATTTTCAACAAATTTAATTAACAAATTTATTTATTTCAGAAATTATTGTTTGAGAAGCTTGACTAAATATGACAGCTTGAGTTGTTTGTTAATATTGTTAATACTTATATTGTTATGAAAATAGTATTTTGTTAAATAAATTTTTTTTAAATAGTATTTTGATAAATAAATTTGTTGAAAATAGTTGCGTTACTTTTGAACCACCCTGTATGATGTCCAAATTAGTATTTATTGATAATAATATATATACATCTTTATTCAATGTTGACACATTTTCGGAAAATTTTTTAAAGATGTTGGAAAATTGTATTGTAGTGGATCAGGAACATTTTTAAAATAAATTTGTATTATTTTTTATTAAAGCTCCCTCCTGTTGGATCATTCAAACAACATCCTCTCACAGAATTGACTATGCCCTTGCAGTAGCAACAGATAAACAAAATATTTTAAAATACAATCAGACTCACTAATTGTTGACTCTGCATCATTGCAAACTGCTGCATGTACTGTTGCATATATTGTTGCCAACTAGGATCCATCATTCCACTAACGCTACCCGTCATCATAGTCGGGAGAGCACCCATCATCATCTGCTGATAAAACTGCATGTATTGCATCATCATTTGCTGGTTGTTCATTGTATTGTTTGACGACATCCCTGACATTGTTTTCTGATAAAGTTCATAAGCTTGCCGATAGAGTTGATTAAGCTGGAAAAGGTTTTTTTTTTAATCTCAGATATTTCCCGTACATGTATTAATAGAAAGTCATTTTATAAAATAATAGAATATAATATAAGTGTGGTAATTAAAATTATTGTACATATATATGTACACAATAGAAAATGTTATGTATGACAATTTAGATCTAAAATTAAGCTATATAAAACTTTTTATGAAAAATTAAATTTACCACCGAGTTAATTATATCATCTATTTTTGTATTAATTAATGTGTGAGCATAGTCCAAAAATAATTGCACTTCGGTGATTGAGAAGTAAAATATTACAACTAAGAACGTCGAATATCTTACCTGTTCCATATCAGAAACTGTTGAAGGCACCTGACTTTGATCATCGTTCTTAACTGCTAAAAGGTTCTGGGCATTCGGAGAATATTGTACAGATGCTGTTTGACTGCCAAACTTACTAGCAAACGGATGATGTGTCTCTGAATTAGAGGAAGTCAAAACAGTCTTTGACTCGGAAACTCTAGCAATAGGTGGCGTTGGAAGAATGCTGCGTCGTTGTTGTTGTGTCATATTAATATTTTGGGATGTTTGGTGTCGTTGATTAAGTTGCTCCTCTAACATTAGCTGCTCTCGTTCCAAATT
Source organism: Invenusta paracnida (assembly GCA_036023295.1). NCBI lineage: Eukaryota > Metazoa > Platyhelminthes > Proseriata > Coelogynoporidae > Invenusta > Invenusta paracnida. Next base: position 31,157 of record JAYRBW010047782.1, read on the forward strand.
ACTTAAACCATCAATTCTAGAAATTTTATTACTTGGAGAAGGTATCTCAGCTTCCTTTATCTGAAATTGTGGTGACATTAGTGGCTTTTGCTGAAACTGAGTAGCCAGAGGTATCTGCTGCGGAAATCGGTTTGCAATTTGTGGAGGTGGAAATATATTGCATAAATTTGAATTTTGTTGAAATTGAGATGTTGATGGTGTCTGTTGTATTTGAGGACGTTGGGGAAATTGAGAAATAGTTTGTGGTCCCTGTGGATGTTGTCCTGGAGAAGGAGGATAAAATTGCGGAGGTGGAATCGGTGGCATTCTCGGAGGCAAATAATTCATACCAGCATTTGACATAAACGGTGGAGGAGCATGTTGTAGAAAATTGGGATTAAAATAATCTGGTGGTGGGTTATTAAAATTAGTCAACTGTGCTGGTGTAGTTGAATCATCAGTTGATTGTACGAAATGTTCATCTCTATATGCGGATTCATCCAGCCTTTTTTTGCCCTTTTTCCTGCGTTCCTTAGCACGTTTTCTTTTTCGTTTCCTTTTAGTTGTTTCCGATACAGGGATGTCTTCTGAGGAATCGGGATAAATCTCCGCTGAAAAATATTCTTTACTAGGAACACTCTGATTAATTTGCTCAATCCATGCTGACGGTTTTGGAGGAATCTGGGAAGCCACATCAAAATCAGTCACTAAATTATCCGTAGTTGGCATGTACATACGATAAGCACACATTGGACACGAAAGAAAAGCACTAGATTGTCGCTTTATATCAGCGCAGTCGCGATTAATCAAATGACTGCATGGTAACCGAACAGGATCCCTAAAACAAAATAAGTTGGAAATATACAAAATTGCACCGATTTTTTACAATAAAATAATTTTAAAATACCCAAGAATTAAAACAAATTTTACTTTAATTCTGAGACTTGAATTAACTTGAATTAATATATCGCTGTAATTCATCGAAACTATCCCATCTGCAAAACTATCCTATCTACACTGAAGATTCTATTGTACTTAT
>JAYRBW010047783.1:0-11328 GCA_036023295.1 Invenusta paracnida
AATGCACACTTTTTTGTTGAAATTTATATAACCTATAGCATGTCATGAAACAAAGTTACTTAGTAAAAAAATGGAGTGACACTTTCCCCATTTTCCATGACTTTTCAGGCCTGGAAAATCATTTTCAAAATTCCATGACTTTCCAGGAGCGTAGGAACCCTGATAGTATCAATATTACATAAAAGAACTATATGAAACAGTTAAAAAGGACAACTTAGTTTACTAAGAGAAAACAGTAAACTTAGACAAAAACTGTCTAACACAAAAATACTAAAAATACTTCAAATAAATAAAATAGTCACTGAATTTTGAAGAGAAATACACAACTATATGTGATTTGATTATAAAATAAGTGAAAGAGCAAATAAAAAGTAGGTAAATTATATTAATATTGGGAATTTGTACAGTAGTATATGCAAGACAAATAAAATATACACTCACAAAGCATTGCAGTTACTTTAGTAATCATAAAAGTCCTCTTTTCCATAAACTAAACATATTACAACAAAGTAACTTCATTATAACAGCATGACATTTTTCGGTGGCCAGAGGCCAAAATCTTAAAATCCAACAAGCGCACTTTAAAAACTTACACTGAAAAAGAAATATTAAGGAAACATCGAAATCTACTTTACTTGTTCGACTTTTGAATTAAACTGTTCAAGTAGGAATAGTTTATATTACTGATTATTTAGATACACAATATAGCGAACGAGTGTAATTAACTATTTTATATCGTATGGAGAGATAACGGCCAATCTTCTTATATAATATAATACTTAATATAACACAGTATGGCGGTGAAAACGTTGCTCGTTTACCGAAGGAATAATATCTTTATTACATTACAACATGTGTCAAATATGTATATTATAAGTTGGGGGAATATTTAGTCATGCTGTTTTATATCTTAAAACATCTTCAGATAGGACATCACTATATTATCTAAATATTTATTAAACATAATCAGGTATAATAGTTGTAATATTGGACCTGTCTACATGTTATTATTGACTATAGCAGGGGACGTATCACATCTCTTAAAGTTATAAACATGCATAGCAGCGTATGTTTAAGTTCTGTGCCAACATTACATGTTACGTGAATTTATGTATATATTACTCTGAAAATTAACTGGATTTTTTGTCGACAAGTTCACAAATCAGTCTACTGCACTTTTAAAAAGAAGGATGATAAGATCATTTAGAAATAAAATATGGTCCTAAAGTACATGTCATGTCAAGCAGTTCCATACGCCCTAAAGGCATAATATAAACAAAATATAAAGAATATATTTATTATATACTGTTACAATATCTATTTCAATATTCTGTATTTATTATGTGTCAAATGATAAAAAGTTAACGTTTGTGTGAGCATTTCTAAATGTTTTATAACACATTCCATAAAAAAATGTATAGATATATTTATATGAAAAAATTACGTTACAATTTTTGAAAAATGTATGAAATTGTTTTTTTTATAACAAAAATACCAAAGTATGTATATTATCAAACATTTTACATAAATATTTTTTTTACTAATGTCACGTGACCACCACATTACAGTAGTGAAAATAGCGCTAAAAGTTATAAAACTGTATTTTAGGAAGAGTCACAGAAGCTTATATACGGCTCCCTTTGTTCGTTCAAAATTCACAGAAAAAATGCTAAATATATTTTTCTTTTCAAATCAGTAAACTATGTTGTATGTATATTTGAACTTAATTTCTGTTTTCATACCTGTCTGTGAAAATAATATATAGGTTTTACGGAACATAACATCGATTGGACACTAAGTCGTTCTGCTTACTTAAGATATTTATAAATCTGGGGAACAGTTTAAGCATTTAAAACAACATTTTTCACAGAAGAGTCATTTAGTCATTAATTTATTTAGTAGATCAAATAACTTAATTGGACATTACTTCTAAGTGCAATGACAACCTATAGAGTGGTCACCCAGTCGATTGAAAGCATAAATTTAGTGGCACTGGAGGAGCCTCTCACCTCAAATGCGAAGACAAATATGAACTTGGCAGCGACAATGTGCCAGTAGACCTCTGTGAATGTGTAAGGCTTATCGTCCCAAGGAGGAGTCCGGTGTTGGAAGTATCTGAAACAGAGAGAAGGGGGGCGCGGTTAGACCAATCAATGTACAGATCCTGGAAAAAACTGTATTCGTAATATGTACTATTAAATATATTTAATAAATTTTTAAAATATTCACAATTGTTTTAGATGATTCGTTGCCTGAAAATAATTGTTACCTACTATTACACCAACTCGAAGGAAAATAAGGTGATTATTTTTTTAACTATTTTACAAAACTATACTTTGGCAAGTTAAAAAAAATGATTGGCAAAAATATTAATTTAAAGTGAACTATATAGAGAATATAAAATTTTATTTTATTTTATTTATTTCTTTATAAAGGGAGAGACATTATTCAATGTGTATTTTTCACATGTTATTCTTAGTTTAAATAATGCAATATTATAAAGTTAAGTTTTAAAATTGAATACATATTGAATATGTATTTAAAAATAAATATAGTCAGCAGTTTCAGTTGTCAGAAATCAAGTTTTTAATATCACGTTGACCCAAGCCGTTTTTAAGTAATAAAAAATAATGAACTAAAAAGGCGTTAGTGAAGCAAAATATCTTTTCATTCATATTATGAAAAAAATTTGCATAAATATTTGATAAGATGATGTGGAGACAAAAAGTTCAATGCATTGTTTATCTTGCTCAAGTCTATAACCTATGAAAAGGCTTTTGTTCAATGTACTTTGTAGTTAATGTCTTTAATTAAATAGTACAATCCTCATTATAATTAATTTTCTTGACAAATCTGGCATTCTATAGATAATTGAACTCTCTATTTAAATAATAAATGTACTCATTACATTTTAAACATTTAGAAATCTTTTAAAATATACAATGTAGCTATATTCATTTTTTTAAAAGAGTGTAATATCATTTATATATAATAATAACCAAATAAGTTTACATCATGGTTCAATGCACTTTATACAGGGCATGTTCGCGAATTTTTTATTCCTAATTTCTCGGTTGTTCCAGGTCAATCAATTTTCAGGTTTTACGCAGTATATTTTGTAATCGAGACAAATGAAAGAAAAGAATTTTCACAGGAACGAATTTTTTTGTCTATTTGTACAAAAAATATTAACATATAATTTTGTATTTTCGAGGAATTAAATAATAAGCATATATATACAAAGAAAATTATGCATACTAATAATAGAACATAAAAATACAAAGGTTTAAAACGTATTTAATTCAAGAAGCATTTATGTGAATCAATATTGATAAAAAGTTATATACACATAAAAAACCGAACGGTAATGGTAATCTAAAATTACGCAAATAATAATAAGTAATATTATTATAAATATCAATAAAAATGAAAAAAGTTTATCCATAAAGAACGCATAGTGGAAATTCTAGTACAGATATAATTCAAGAAATTAGAAATAACTATTGGTGCTGTGAATAGAAATAAAACATTACAATCGGTTCAAACTGCATGAATTAAATTAAATTTTAATCAATGATATATTTTCGAAGAGCAGTCATTTGCCTTCAAACACAATACTTTCGTATGCAATGCATTAAATTCTTCTTTGTCCTTTCGTAATTCATTTCAATACTCTTTTACAATACGATCTGCAGACTGTGATTCCTCTAAAGCGGCCCGATACCTCTTTCTTGTCGAGCGTACTGATGTCAACAAATCGGGAGTCAGCCAAATGTTCAATGGATTTCAGAACACTTGACCGAATTGTAGACTATTCTTTGAGATATCAGTGATAACTGCTTCATTTTGTCCGACAGAACCTCATCGTTAACTGAGGAACCACTTTCCACACAAGCTTTCCATGCGATAAGATAATCAAGTAATAAAAAACCACAGGGTTCCGTAATCATCCAATGTAAAATATATCCAGGAGACATAATATGTATATTTATATCAAAGGCTTTAATTTCTTCTTTACTACCAACGTCTCTGGGCATTGACAAAAAGCCCGATATTGCTTTATCAGCACATTCAGCAGACATACGTTTGTATCCAACGAATATTTTAACATTTCCAAACATGTTCAGAGAGATAGACGAATTCTATTCATGTTTGGTTGGTGACAGGCTTGAGGAATTTCGCATAAAGTCAGTTTGCAGTCGTTATAAAACGAATTTTTATTTTCCCTGAATACGTTGTATTAAGGCATTCTTCGCAACAAAATCAACATCAGGCTTTTCGAGATTTTTATCACAGAAATCAATTGCAAACACATTTTTCGCCTCTTCCAAAATCTGAGATTTAACAACCCAAATCGACAAAAAACAATACTACTTTCCATAAAATCCCATAAAAGTGGAATAATGGAGCTCAGCTATTTGAAATCTATGCAAAAATAGTTCTAAAAGCAACGATACCGATTTAAAAAATGCAGTTTAGCGACGAGCAATTCATCACAATAAATGTATTCACATTGTAAAAAAAAATTGGCTGGATATACGGGCAGTTTCGATGATTTCTTTTAAAATGGCAACATTTGAATAATCCATACATATTAAAACAAAAAAATCGCGAACGCCGCTAACATTTTTTACATTTCAAAAAAAGAAAAGAGACAAATAAAAAATGATTATTATCAAATAACGAGCGGAGTAAACGAAATTTTTCCACTTTATATGAAATTGCTTGTTTTATATTTGTTGCAATTTCCCAGTTATTCCCGGTCGCGGACACCCTGTTTATACAGGTATATACGTGTGATAATATAGAACACTACCAGCTCCTTATAAAATATAGACTGAATTTGATCAGAAAGATGACACTTTTATGTTAAGCACTTATTGTCATAATAATTATTGATAATTTCATTAATGAACAAGCGTATTGAGCAAAGAGGGTGTTTCAACATTAAAAATAATATATATATCACTAATATTGTTACGTGGGTTTGTCCGAAGGTGAAGCTAGATTATTTTGCAGTGAATTACACGTTTTTCATTCTTCTGTTCTAAATAACCCCTTCGGCTTCTTCTAAACGTTGTACTATTAACAGAAGAAAATAACACAAGACAAACATACCCCACGTTCTATACTAGCTTGACAGTGTTCCGACAATAATATTCCCGCAGTTAATTAGAGGTAACTCAGTTCAATTAAAGGCAATCGTTGTCCACCTAGCTTGCTTAGTTGATGGCCAGTAACGATTATAACGCATGATTGAATGGGTCCTTCTTTTCAGATTTTAGTTGCAGAAGTTATCAAAGCTTATATTGTGAATTAGGGATAGGGTACGAGAATTGATCATAGCTGAATACAAGACTGAGCAAATTGAGAAAAATAACTTTCATTCCTCAATATGAAAAAGATAAAAACTAGTTTAATGCGTGTTTTTGCGTGGCAAACTTACTGATCAATGGATAAGCTTCTCCTCTAAAATTGTATCAAGAAAATCTTTCTACACAATGTACCTTTGTCAGAGTATACCCTCTTAAAGACTAGGCATCCTTTATTGAACTTGTATTGATTGGTAAGAGATCTAAATTGGTTTTAAACATTGTCTGCAATGTCTCTGATAAAATGTAAATAATAAATTATTCTAATAGACTAAAATATTTGTTAAAAACCAAAACATTGTGCAAGGCAGAAAAATACCCACAAAAGAGACGGTTTATTAAACTTATTAAATTATATTTCTATATTCAAGGTAGTCACGTTTTCACTGTTATCTGGAGGGAATAAGTAAGACAATCTGAATGAAAGTTGGCACTATTCTGGTATATTTTTATTCATCCATTTTTTCTTCTCTTCAAGATGAAATTTGATTGGATGAGAAGACTCACCTGCAAAATTGAGTGTTATTAGCCGGCGCTTGATTAGCCAATGGGAATCGAGAAACGTTCATGTGGGCCATGGAGAACTCCAGATAGCCGTCGAGAAGTTGCTTTCCCTGAGAGGGACCGATCACATACTGGTACACTTGCCGCGGGATGTAGTCGGTATTGAAAGCGATGATGCAAGCCTAGAGAAGAGACGAGGGTACCTTGAGATATTATATGGGTAGCTGTTAGAGCTATAAGTAGAACAGATATTACAAAGATTGTGAACAGTTAAGACAACCGACGAAATAAGACCTTCTTTAAATAAATTATTTCATTAAAATCTTCATATTACGTTCACGTTTACGTCACTTATATTTAAGCTTAACATAGAATTAGATCACCCATATTTTTTGCGATTTCAGAAAATATTTATGAACTATTACATTTTCTTACTTAATTTAAATATGTTAAAATATAGTTTTTAATTTATTTAATTAATATTTTTTTAATTATTAGTTTCAATATATGCGATTGCAAACATAAATAAGAAAATCAATAATGATCACAATATATAATATGATTACAGACAAAAATTAAGTCTCCATTAATTCAAAAACTTACTATTTGAAAATCAATATGATCACAATACATGATGACATACAACACAAACATAAATTAAGTCTCAATTAGAAAATATAGACTAGTTCAAATATTATAATAGGCCTTGTTTTTGTTGAAAACATATTTTGTAAAACATTACAATTTTATTTTATAAATAATTTGAAGAAAATAAAATTATTATATACAAGAATCATTAAGATTTAAAAAAATAGATATATATATTCCACAAGTAACATTTTCCTTAAGTACATATAAACTTGAAAACATTAAAAATAATGCTAAGTCACGTCATTAACAAATTTATTTATTCATTCAAGAGTTAATTATAAAGCAATCATTTCGCATAATCAATATCCCATTTGAAAATTTCCTTCATGCAGGGCAAAAGTGTCGTATTATCTTAATAAAAATAAATACTAACATGTAAATGATTAAGCAAGGTAATTTGCCCGCCTGGACGACTGACTAAACCCTAAACTCCAAATCAAGAAATAATCACAATGCTTACCAGTAAAACATATTTGACAGTTGTTGCTGGTTGTATATATCTACATACTTCTATGTCAAGAATATTATACTCGATAAAATAAACCTATTAGTATTAAATATTTATAGTCGCATATAAATAACCCTTGGCGTAAGACATCTATACAGTATGGTATATGTATGAGTGTGTATGACATGTAATATACCTAAAAAAGTCACCATATACTTATTATTTAAATCGTATAAATAAAATCGTATTTAAATCGTATAAAACTTTTAACTATCTCATTAATCAAATAAAGCCTTGATTAAAACTTTTTTTAAATATATACTTATTGATTTATACATTATGGTTACAGTTACGACAAATGTTATCATTTCTACAAACCAGAAGTTTGTTTTTGTATAATTCCTGCCAATAACCCGCAACATATATTTACATTTATGTATTTATATTAATATTTTTAATTATGGTTTGAATTTGACATTAGAGGATTTCAACTGAAATTGTTATTATAAGTTGGAAAAAAATACCCATAATTAAAAAAAAAAGATAATTAACATTAAGAAATCCCTTTCAACTGTTGTATCAGTAGTTCATTAAATAACGGGAGCAAGAAATTATCATATTAGCAAAGCCCCATTATAATTTATGGTACACAGACTTCTAAAGTTGAGATCACTAGCAACTTAAATAAACCACAAAAGTGTTTCACGAAACAGCAAGCAGTCATACCGCCAGATTAATGACAAAATCATGTACTATTAAAATGGAAAAACTTCTTTAATAAAAGTCCAAATTTTTTTACGTGACCTAGGGACATATATAAAAAGTAAATTCTTCGAATTTTATGTTTAAATCATAACAGTAATCCTAGAATAAATCAAATTTCAAAATTGAACTTAATTGTAGTTTGTCTACAAATATTAGAATATTGCAACACAATAGTTTACTTAATTCAGGAAATATTTCATTAAGAAAGTCATTAATAGTAGAACTGTATATATGTGAGATTGAAAGAGTTTTAAAAACATACCAATCCTACAATGATAACATCATAACCTACAAAAAAGATAGGTAGGGAGTCTGTTTTAAACAAAAAAGTAAAAACAACTAACAATAAATTAAAATACATTTTAATTCACAACGTGTTTTGAGACAAGATTGTCCCTTCTTCAGATACAATAAATATATAATTGGCGGTTAATATTACATAATAGTGTAGAATAACAAATTGAACAAGAAAAACAAAATAGAATACAAGATGGAGTAAATATATAGTAAGACACATATTAGAAGACATTAAAACATTAGGAGAATAATCAAAGAAAGAGTGAAATTATGGAAGCTAAAACACGTTAAGAACTAAAGGAGGCACCGCTATTAGTCGCAGTTCTATAAAAGAAGATGCGAGTTTTAATTATAATAGCTTCCTTGATCTTCAAAACAAAGTCCGATGAGCCTACACTAATTAGAATTAGTCAATACACGGTTCATTTTTTGGGAGGAAAACCAAGCCGCTGACTTTTTGGAAGCTTCCGCTGACTATAACTATTTTAATAACCAGATGCAATGAATTGTGCCTATAGTATAAGAAGGTTATATTATTCATATGTACAATTTATTTAGTTACGACTGTAAACATGATAATGTTAATTATACATATAGATGGTCAAAGTTCATAGTATGGTAGATAGAAATATTCCCATTAATAAAACTAATTGAATTGTATTAATTAGTTACAATTGTAAACATGCTGATGATATATGGTCATAGTTCATGGTATGGTTTATAGTATTGAGTTTCTGGAAAAGTCTTAACCGATGACTTAGACAAATTCATTGTTTGAGAAAGTTGCAGTCGATAATTGCTGATGTTGTACTACTCGAAGGTCTGAATGTTGAAATAATTATAACTTAAAACAAAAGCTGAATATGATCCTATGAAATAATAATACCAATAATTGCGCAATTTTTTTACTGTTTAATATTGGTTTATACAACAACAAAATTTGTTGTTGTTAACATTTTTCTTCCGCTGACTTTTTAAATGAAAACATGCTGTTTTCACTGACTCTTTTGTGAAAAACCCTTGTTCTCGCTGACTTTTGGCATAATTTTGAAAAACCCTGACTTAGCTGACAGAAATGAACCCTGAAATATTTTAACATATTTCATAATAATATGTTACTTTTCCTTTTGTATTTTAATAAATATTATTAAAATATCTAAGCGATATAATTTTTTTTTAAATGTATACATTTACGTCAATTCTTGAAATAGAATTTAATAATTAACTATTAAAGTTATTACAAAGATACCAAACTAATTATAATAGCTTCCTTGATCTTCATAACAAAGTCCGATGAGCCTATGCTAATTAGAATTAGTCAATATATTAATATATTTCATATTAATATGTTACTTTCCCTTTTGTATTTTAATAAATATTATTCGTGACAATATGCAGAATAAAATAAGCATAAAACGAGATATGTTGATATAATACTATAAAATTAAAAGTATAAAATTCTATAAATTTAAGGTTGCATACAAAAGATGAATATCAGAGCTTCATACAATGATAACCAATTAATTATTAATAGAAGAAATAAAAACATAAAACTAATATAAATGGTAACAATAAAACAACCTTAAGGAAATATACTAGCATATTGTAATGCTATATAATTATGTATTTAAATAATAATTAGTATTAATTCATATATTTTATAATATTAATTTGTGAAGAGATGTGGCTGCATTAGACTAATATATATATTATATATATACTTAATTAGATTTGTGCGTTTTTACTATCTGCTCTTCAATGGAGAGTTAGTATAGGCCAATAGTTAGTGAACTAGCCTACAAACCTGAAAGTTTGTGGTTCGAAACTGGCTATACGTACTCCTAGTTGTAGCATACCTACTGTTTGCGCTGCCATATTGAGCCAATCACCATCCTAGCGGGTTGAAAGATGTTGGGTCCAGTCATTTTAATAATTATATATATGTTTCCAGTAGTGGATGTTAAGACACGCAAATATCTATTAAAGTCTACTTATTTTAAAATGTTCTCAAACGTACAAAATAATAAATAAATATATATTCTTAAAAAGAATTATACAATTCATCATTTCAAATGAATTTAAAACATCTGATGAGTAACTATTTTTAGTTAAGTTTACATTTCATAATAAATTATCGATAGAAACAGAACTATAACTTAGTGCAAAAAAACATTGTGCTAATAAAGAAATATCACATTCCTGGTTACACATGTCATGCACAGATGACGCAGAAACAGTTGAAAGCCCCATCAGCTCTTCTCTAAAGATGTACTTATATTTCTTAACAGAAATGATTGATAACTGCCATGTGTGGTCAAGTGTTGTGTAAACAAAAAAGGCGCTAATTTGTGACGTCTAATCAACTAACAGGGAAAATAATCGCAGTTACAATATTAATTAGGGAAGGGTTCATCCTATAGCTCACTATGTTTATTCAATAATATCGTGATTACTAAATATGAACTCAGTCGGAGAATTATTCGTTAAATTCAGATATATAATTAGAAAAATATATAATTTATTTTTTACTAAAAGGGACTTTACCTCTATCCATACCGGGAGGGGGGCACAGTGTGCATTTTTACAGTGAATTTAAAACGAACAAATGGACCAACATAAGCTTCTGTGACTATTCCTAAAATATAGCCTTATAACTTTTTGCGTTATATTCACTACTGTACTACAATGGGGTGGTCACATCACCTTGATAAAAAATATCGTAATTTGTAAAAAAATCAATGATTTATTTTTAGTTTTTGGATACAAATAAAAATAAATTATTGTTTAGATAATATACAATATTATTTGTAACATTGATATTTTTTTAACAAAACCATTTGTTCTAAAAAAAAAACTGTTTTCCAAATTAAAAACAAATGTTTTTAATAATTTTTTTTCTTATTAATAAAAATTTATTCCATTTTTTCAATGGAATATGTTACAAAATATACTCGTTTACCTATATGCCAAGTTTCAAAACGCTACTCCAGGAAGTTTGAGTAGTAGGGAGGAGGCGCACGAACTCAGTCACGTGACAGGGGGGGGGAGTCTAACCAATCACGATCGAGTACGGCCAGCCAATGACAGAACAGGAAAAGTATAAAAGGAATACGCGCGCCTGCCTAAATGATTCCTAAAAGTATGCTAAAAGTTCTCTACCGGTATGCTAAAGATATGCTAAACTCCTAAATGAATCTTAAAAGTATGTTAAAGATTCCCCACCGGTATGCTCAAACTGTCCTAAACTCTTAAATGAATCCATAATACCATAAGTAAAAGTAACAAGTTTAT
>JAYRBW010047794.1:0-11327 GCA_036023295.1 Invenusta paracnida
GGGGGGTACGTGGGCGGGGTTCGGGGGGGGTCTTTGTTGGTCTAGAGTGCGCCCTACCCCACTACTACTGGCAAAAGACAATCAAGAAAAACCTAACCCTGGATTGAAAAGAATATTTTCAGAACACTTTGAAGAACAGTTAGTGCGTCATGCTATTAATTTATCTAAAGTCTACTATGGGATCTCCAAGATTGATTTCCAGAGATTGGTTTATGAATACGCTCCAAGAAATAAAATAAAAAAAACTATTTAGTACGAAATCCAAGCTAGCCGGTGACTATTGATACTATGACTTCTTGAAAAGGCATCCCGAATTGAGTCTTAGAAATCCGGAAGCAACTAGTTTGAATCGAGGAATCGCTTTTCAGCCAACAGATGAGAATAATGCTCCATAATCAACCATTGATACTCAACTAGTGGTCTCATTAACTGATATTTTACTATTACCAAAGCATGAAGCATCATCTAACGCTAAAAAAAGTAAAAAAATAGTTTCTTGAATTTTGAAATCTTTGCCAATGAAATTAATATCGTTGGAAAAAGAGTTCCGATGTTCAAAAAAGATAGAGCGCGCCAAAATTTAAGACAAAAGACAAACGCCCTATAGTATAACCGTCTTCCAAAACAAACTTAAAGAAAATAAATGATGTATCAAGAGTCAAATTTCTTCTAAAATGAATATTACTGGGCCCTGCTCATCTGGAGTCAAATCTCTTCTAAAAATGAATATCACTGGGCCCTGCTCATCTGGAGTCAAATCTCTTCCAAAAATGAATATCACTGGGCCCTGCTCATCTGCTCAGGCTAAAGCTGACGATGCAGATCAAAATCATTGCTGCGTTTGCTATTCCGAGTATTCGAAATCAGTTGAAGACTGGTTCCAGTGTACAACTGCGAGAGCTGGTGTTGCGAGAGCTGTTACGGTTCGACATCTTGTGCTAACTGCAGTATTTAAAATATTCTAAGCAGACTAAATTTTTTTATTTGCTTATTGGTCTTAAATTTTATAATATTTTGACTTAAGCCTACTTAATTCGCATATATACTAATATCTTATTTAATTTGTGTTTAATTCGCATTTAGACTAGCTATATATACATACTTTTTTGGTGTTTAAACTTACCTATAGTACCTACCTTATTTAATTTGTGTTAATTTGCATTAAAAACATTATAAACATAAGTATTGCGGCGTTATATAGCATAATATTGGACATGTTCCACAAAAATGCGGCGTAAAATAACCTAAGTACTATAAATTGTAACATCTACTTAGCGCTATTTATAATTACGCCGTATTTTTGTGACACATGTCAAATATTATGCAATATAACGCCGCAATACTTATGGAATCATTAAAGAGTTTAGCATACCTTTAGCATACCGGTAGGGAACTTTTAACGTACTTTTAGGAATCATTAAGAAGTTTAGCATATTTTTAGCATACCGGTAGGGAACTTTTTACATACTTTTAGGAAACATTAAGGAGTTTGGCATACCTTTAGCATATCGGTAGGGAACTTTTCGCATATATTAAGGAATTCATTTAGGAGTTTAGCGTATTTTTGGCCTTCAAATAGAGAATCATTTTGAAGTTTTGTTATATTATTTAGCAATTTATTTGTTTTCTCAAAATACAGTTATATATAGCTATACTACTTAAATTTAAAATAAGTAGTAATTATGTAACATATGTATAATTGTTGCGTAAATATGGTTGGCCTCTGATTAATAGAAAAGTATTAAATAAGGGTGTTCCAGTAAGTTTTCCCCCTAAAATACGATTTAATACTGGTACATAATTTCCCGTATAAAAATAAAAATATTCCTGCGTATTTAATAATTTGAATTTGGCTCATCCCGCTCTCTTTTAAATTTGAATTTGGCGCAAAGAGTTTTGTTTATATAGACCAAAAGACGCGCGCGTCGAATCGTTTTTATTTTATTTATTTATTATTTTATTTTATTTATATTTTGTTATACCCCGCAAAATTTTAAATATGAATTTGGTGCCACATAATTCCCCGCATTTTTAATTTGAATTTGGCGCAAAGAATTTAAATTTTTAAATTTGAATTTGTCGTAAAGAATTTTGTTTAAATAGGCAAATTAATTTAAATATTCCCGCGTATTTAATCATTTAAATTTGGCGCCCACACAATCCCACGCACTTTTAAATTTGAATTTGGCGCAAAGAGTTTTGTTTAAATAGAAAAAAAGTCGTGCGTATAGCTTTTATACTCTTCCTGTTCTGTCATTGGCTGATCGTACTCGATCGTTATTGGTCGAGACTACCCCCCCTCCCACTCAGTAAGGTGCAGTCGTTCCAAAGTGCACCGCACATAAAGTGCATCTGAGCACCACTCAGCACCCCCCACCCTCCCCCGCACGTCACGTGACTGGTTTCGTCCTCCTCCTTCCCTACTACTGCTCTGGACTTTGGAAAAAGTTCTGCATTTGTTCTTGTATGACAGATTCATTAAGTCTTCTTAGGTCAGCACTATCCATAAGTCATCTGATGCTTTGAAGGTTACGACGATGAGCAAAAGTCAAGTGGTTCTTCCACTTTTTGGATAACTCCCATCTTGTACATTTTATTCAATTTGTTTTTAACATTCTCATTTAACCCAGGAGGTATTCTCCTCGCCTGTGGATCGTATCGTGTTGCCTCGTTTCACAAAACCACATTGTATTCATACTCTGTGTTGAGTAACCCCTCTCTTTGGAATACATCAATGTTTTTATCCAGCAGGTTAGACACGCGTTCTGATCCCAGAGTGCTTTTCCTAATGTAGCTAATTTAGAAATTATTCATAGTTGTTTGCATAATTTATGAGCAAAAAGTGGGAGAGTAGAAATGAATACATAAACAACATAGAATGTGTCATTAAAAGAAACATTTTGGTGTTTCTCCACTCTCTCCTGTGGCAGAAAAGAAAATGAAACCCTGGCAGCGTATAAAACTTGATCTAACCATCAAACACGCTGGAAAGAAACACAATCCTAATAATGATTTTTACTGTAGATATCTTGAAGCAATCATTCTTAAAAAGAAATTAAAGAGAAATCATAGAGGTTCTAAATCATTAATTCTCTCGATATGGGATAACAAAATTCACAATCACTAACAACGGAACACCGTTCGTGTCAGAGGAGTTTGCACACTTTATCAAATATAAAGGTATTAAAGACAGACTGACATGCTTATATTACCCACGAGGTAATATCACAGTTGAACGACTTCATGGTACCCTGAAAAGCCGTCTAAAATAATTAAACTCAACGAAAGAATTCCATACTCCACTGCTCTGTTGAAATTACTATACGATATAAGGAGTACACCCAATGACGTCACCGGCAAAACACCTTTCAAGAGGATGTTTGGACGGACGATGCAAACTAAACTCTCGTTATTACAGATAGTAAACAACGAAAATGGCTCCATTTTGAAGAAACGAGATGTTCATAAAGAATATGCCTCCAAATGGAGCAGAACACGCTCCTACAATAAGAGAGACTCTGTTTTAATTCGGAAAGGAGATGGTCAACCCTTTTAAAGTCAAGGAATCATTTCTTGCCGAGCCGTGGAGTACACCTACGAAGTTAACGTTGATGATAGACAAAGGCGATACAATCAGAGAAATCTCAAACAGTTACTCATAGAACAATTGTTACCACCGGATTAATAATTAATTGTATTCGGTCAATAGCTTGTTGGCTATTAATTTATGTTCTCTTTATAAACTGATTTATGTGCGTTGTAAAGCACAACAAGTAATCACATTTGCCAATAGTATTACACGCTGCGGTTCTGCTGATAAATACACCGTTTATATTACCAATATGTTTTGCTCCTTAATTACTCTACCTGCAAAGGCAGATTCAACAAGTAGGTATTATAGGATATTTGAAAATGAGGTTTTTTCAAACAGTTGCAGAGGAAAATTCAAATCGATTTGAATATTTCAGATGTAATATTTAGCAATGCTTCTTATACATCTATCTGGTAGGAAAATTTCATGAAAATCGGATTAGTAGTTTAGAAGATATAGCTCTTCATAGTGTAATTGAACAAATCTTTCTTTCTTTCTTTCTTTCTTTCTTTCTTTCTTTCTATCTCAGATTTTAAATTAATATAGAACTTTGTATCTTTAATGTTATTCAGTTTATTTGTAACTTAGTATGCTAATAAAGTTTAGCAAGAGGATTAAAAATATATTAAAACTGTTTTGATCCGATGTCATGGAGCTTAGAACATTTCGTTTGTTCATAAATTGACAATTATCAAAAATTCTCAAATAACGTAATACATGTACTAATTTTTAATTTTTAATTTTGAAAACTGATTTCTGAATGCTTTCTATCTTTGCTGCCTTTAACAAAGTTACAAAGTCCATTTTGTTAACACGTCAGCTATTGACTACTGCTTTGTATAAATTTAATCTCTCTGATAGATAGACGTTCACATTATAGTGTGAATCCGTCATCAGACAACTTTAATTATAGCATATTAATTAATCTGTTGTGTTGTACATCGCCGCATTCTTATTGTAAGCTCAATCAGTGAAAGCCGTTTTTCAATAGCTGCCCGAATTACCGAGTAAGTTTTAGGAAATCTTTCCTATTCTATCATATGTTAGAAATATACATTTTTGCCCCGAGTAAGAATCCTAATTAGTACCATGATTTAAACAATATTTCGCTTCTAGTTGTTATTCATTCATTTCTATGACTATACTTATATAGCTTATGTCATGTAGGTATATCATAATTTCATCTCTCTAGCCGTCACAGTCTCCTTGTCCATTTAGAAGAAACGTTTAAACTCTATGGACGCTACGCTGAACCTTAAACATTCAGCATTATTCAGCTCATTGTGAATAAATTTTGTTAACTATAAGTTATGTGCAATTTATAAATGAGATGTTTTTAAACATTTTGTTGAATATAAATAACCCAAACATGAAATTTTGTTTAACAATAATCTTAATTTCTTTTTCAAACCATAATAAATGAAATATTTTTAGCGTTAAAAATGTCAATAAGTTGGTTAGATAACCTTTCTATTTCACTAATTTTAAGATTTGAACAAATTTATATTATACTGTGTTATAAATATTGACAAATTTATTTATTTGTGGTTAGCTAACCAACATTTTGCCATTTTGGCGATAAAAAATACATAATTAAATTGTACAAGTATTAAAATAATGTAGCTTATTAACCATTTTACGAAAAATTTATGACGAAATACGATTCCAATTTTTTAAAAGATTTAATGACAGTTATTTATTAATTACAATAAATGAATATTGCAGTGTTTGATACACTATTAAAAAGGTATATACCATTTAGGTAAATGCAATAACTTGACATACAACTCTTGACAAAAGAAACGCAACATGTAACATTTTATCATTTTTTACCGAAATTTTTTTTAGAAATAATGTAAATTATACATGATGTCGTGTTACTTTTGTCATGGGTTATAGTTAATATTTCTAAAGAAGTAATACTGAACAAACTAATTTGAACAATTAATACATATTCAATTGTATTATTCTAATTTTTATCTTTAAGCTAATTACAAATATTTCACGTTTCGTCGTTTCGTCGTTTATTTATATAGTAATATGTTATATAACATAATATAATAATATCGCAAATAAATTAAACTAGCCTCAAGTAATACAGAACAAAATCAAACAATACATATTTAAAAACACTTACAGGCTGTGTGTCGGAAGCGAGGTATTATGAAAGCAGCATTGAAGAGAAATGAAAAATAAGAAAAAAATTAGTTTAGACATTTTGGTTGTAATTTGTTTATATATGTAGCATAAATTATATTTAACAAATTAAATTAAATATGGTACTTTAAATTGACATGCAAATTTATATATATAATCTGTATGTACAATTAAGTTAAATACATTTAATAATAAAACAAATGTAATAGAATACACAATATTTGATATATTAATATATAAAAAGTATTGTCCATTAATATAGAAGTACGAAGTAATAAATACACGAGAACACTTCAGAAATACATACAATAATTGACAGAATCAATAGCTTAAATGAAAATATAAATTTATATATATTATAATCTGTACTTTTTCATTACATCCGCAGTTTACATTATTTCTCTTTCTATTCTTCCCAGATTAGAATTGGTATTGCAAAAATGTTTTTGCTTATGTGATTTCGAATTTTGCATATTGTTTAGATAAAGCTGCGAAATTTGGTAAAAAGTTTAACCAAAGTTAACACTTATTCCAGTTAATAATAATAATAATTTAAAATGAAAATATATTATGAGAGTAGAAAATTAAAAAAAATTATTAAAAATATTTTATATGTATAAATTGATTTTATTTTTATGTTAATTTGATCTTGTGTATATTGCAATATATACATCTTATTTATAAATTATAAACTAACAAAAATTATAATTATTTGAAAAACGTTTTTTTCAGTATTTTAAAAACCATTGTACAAAATAAAAAATATTTTGAAGAAAATTTAAAATAAATGTTGTAAAAGTTGCAGAACTAAATAATAGGACAATTCTGAGAACCCCATGTTGCTAGGTCTTATGTTAAAAAACGCCAGTAATATTAAACCAGACGAAGGTAGGATAGGGTTAACGCCATAATGGCAAAATTTGTATTGTTTAAACTTTCCGTTGAATCTCCCAATAATATAAAATAGAATTTAGGTTCCAACGTGCCCAAATTTCCACGATGATCTGGTGTGATTCGCATACATTGTAATAATTATAACAAATTTGATGTAGATAGGAATGGTAAAGATTTAAATATTCGTACAGGCATAAGATAACTATTTGTATTTGTAACATTAATAGTGTGTTATTAATCATGTCTCTTGCTCTACCATTATATTAATTTTAGTTCTTCCCATTTAATTCACAAAAGCAATTAATTTACGATTTCCCGTATTATTGAGACCACCTATGTATATTAAAACCAGCACCAATCATGTTTTAAATTTAAATTCCTGTATTCTTTTTTTTCAATAACTATATCTCAAAATGTTTACTTCATTCAATTAAATAGACGGATGCTCGTCCATCTGTGCAACTATTTTACTATTTTTTGCTTCCTTGTAAGCTCTTAATTGATTTTTTATTGTTTTAATGTTATGATTTAACCCATGTTTTGGCTCTGATATATTTTCTTTGATTATGTAATTTATTTATTTAGTGATTATGGTTAAAATTGACCCAAGGTTTTAAATTATATAAATTAAATTGATATCTTAATGCTGTGGTTATTTTTATTAATCATTGACAAGATTAACGACATCATGACAATTTCCACAAAAAAAGTTAGTTCTTGTTTTCAATTGCTTATCTTAATTAATTTTTCCATTCCACCAAAATGAAGGAGCTTTCTACAAAGCACATATTCAAAAGCTTCGATATAAATGTCTTCAACATTTAAAAAAAAAAAAATGGTGCCCTGTTCAATGTTTTAAGTTTTGCATAAACAAATCGAATCCTCTTCTCTCATTAGCTCAATAAGTGCTGAAACATGTCATCATTAGCGCTAAATCCCATTTAACTGTGAATTGTGCTAGCTTTGCGTATGCATGGAAATATCCATGTTGAAGTTTCAGACCCTTTCTTGTGCATCTACATTGAAAATCATCTCCACTTACAAAAAGTTATCCGAGTGCGTAATTCTGCAAAATATTTCAAGCAGCTTTTATCTGGTTTTGTGTAAATAGGACACATTCTCTACTTCTCGTAATATTATTAACTTATCGTAATTACACTCTATCGATATTTTAATCTGAAATGTTAGGCTTTGGCTTAAACTTTTCCCTTCAGAGGCAATTTCCTTCTTTCGTTTCTAATTTGTAGAAACACAACTCTAATAGTTTACCCCTTATATTTTTCTCTGCAGACCTTGATACTGTTTTTGAAAATTTAGTTTCTTCCAATACTATGTCTGGATGACAACTCTGTAATTGTGTCTCTGCTTAATTATAGCAATATAAAAATGTCTCCTGTCATTAAAGACAAAAAAATGGTCATTCGTAACGTTCGGAATACACCGATAACATGAATCAGTTTTTTTCCGATACCTATATTTATCGTACTGTTCCTTTGGATCGATTTTCTGAAATGCAATTTAATTTTAACAACGGTCTCAAATTTATTATTCGATGTAACACTGATTTCAACATTTTGTTCCTTATTTTAAATCTACCCTTCCTTTGTACCCTAATCTCACCTCTTCCTGCTCTCCTAATGCTAGCTTACTTGTTCTTCTTACTGTTTTTGCTTTAAGAAGCAGTAATTGTTCAAGATTAAGAAGAGTAAGGAAGGTGTGGCACGTTAGTAAACTCAAAGTAACCCTAAAATGGTTCGACCAACACGTAGCGCACTCTTTTTTATTTCCCCGAGAATCTCCTCTTTTTAGCTCTAAATGAGTTAATCCTATTACATAGATAAAGTGGAAAGTGTTAAAGATTAAATCTCCAACAAGGTCGATTCCTTTTATCGGTGATGAATTATCCAAATCATGACCTCAAATCGATTTTTGGTCGAATCTAACGTGGACAACGTTCGGACTGTGCATAGTGAAGGGGGACACTTTCTTTCTACAGTTAAAATCATTTAAAATTCTTTTTGCAGTTGTCTTCAAAAACGTAGACAAAATGTCTAAACATCCGACAATTCCATCAATCAAATGTGTTCTGGCATTGGCTAAACGAAAAGTTTCCAATTGAATGAAATTTTTATTTCTTCTGATCCATTTCGAAAGTGACCTCTCGCTTGAAGATTCTTGCAATAAGAAATCTGTGATTAATTTTTTTGTCAGCTCAGTCCGATTTTTTCGCTTCAATTTTTCTAATATCAGAGGATTTTTTACCACTTCTTTATTTTGCGATAATTGGATCTCAGAATCTTCAAATTTGATTTTCGTACATTGGATCAAATATTCTAAGTTTGCCACAGATTAACATAAACTTGGCTAACCCTTATATTGATTTATTGTCTGCTGTACCTCACGACATTGATTTACCGATGTTCAATTTACCTTGTTCCTTCATTTCAACCCATAAACAAAATATTAGACATTGTTTAAAAAAATGTTTTGTTCACTAAATTTAAATTTAATCTTTTTCTGTCAACTCAAGACCCAATATCAAACGTTTGAAATTTCAAAAAATTTCCAAATCGACAATAAAAAGATATCGCTTTATATCTTCTACTCATGCTTAAATAAATCTTATCAGGATTCACATGATAACCTTTCAGTATCTAAAAATAAATAACCAGTGATCTATATGAGTCATATTGAATGAAAGAGAATATGGACGGTATTCTCAAACCAAACTCGAGTAAGTCAATCTAAAGCCTGACTCGAACCTCAAGGTTGACTTACTCGAGTCGACCTTAAGCACAGTTTGAGCACAGCTTCAAGTGATATTCCCAAACAAATCTCAAGCTTGACTCGAGTAAGACAACCTTGAACACCAACTATTGCTGCTTTTTTGTTAGGGTTAGGGTTAGGGTTAGGGGTTTAGGCTAAGTTGATTAGTTTAAGCTAATAAGCGACTATAATCATTTTGTCTAATCTTCATTTTTCTATATTTTATAATTCTGTCGAATGCTGCTCTTGCACTGCTGTTCCACTCACAGTTCGTAAGTTTGGTTATGTATATAATACTTATTTTTATCTTTAATACTCCACAAAGCTTCTATGTTTATAATTGATTGCTATTATTTTGTATTTCTAAAATGGGTAAACATGAAAAATTTTAGGTATAATTTTCTCTGTAGCTGTTTGAAAAACACCCCATTTTCAAATATCTATAATACCTACTGCATAGTTCGCTTAGCTAAGTAGCTTACGACTGATTACCAAAGGTCTAAATACTATTGGACACTTTAAATAAACCAATAAATGATAACGTTTTTGAATCCACATGTGCCTTAATTTCTAACCTATTATTATTACATCGTAATAATTTTTTAATATATATTATTGTATTACTTATATTTTCAAAAATACAACGTATATAGATCTATATAATGATAAAAATTGATTGAAATAGTTTATAAACATGCAGCATTATTATAAAGTAGTTCTGATGTATTTCTGCATCAATATTTGGAGCGTATATAAATCGTACTAAAAAATTGAAATAACCATATACATGTATAGATGTGCAAATATAAAAAAATATATTGTAAAAAGTCATACATATCAGTAATTTTGATTGAAATTTAAATATCATTTTTAAGTGAATTATTAAGGATTTTGTAACCTGCTGTATCTTATTAAACATTAACATTTATATTTTTCGATTACTCACCACCCAGCAACATTCAGCCGATATCTTCATATTTATCGTGATGTTAAACATTTCTTTATTCAATTAATAATTCATATATTTTGTTATAAATTATACGTTTACTAAATTTTAAACAATATGGTACTCTTTGAAAATAAAATTTTATGACTTTATCATTTTTTTAGTTGGTTAATTGTTAAATAAATTTTACCTAATTTTATGGAATATACATATAGATAAATTCGAATTTACATTTAAACTAGTGTTTTTTGTTAAATTTGTAAATTAAAATTTAGACTCTTTATTCAAATTATAACCAATTTGTCTAAACTTCATCTTTCTATATTTCATTATTCTTTCAAATGCTGCTCCTGCACTGCTGTTCCACTCACAGGGAGTAAGTGTTGTTATGTATATATTACTTTTTTTCTATATTACCCGATAATGTTTCTATAATAATATTTTTAATATTTCTAAAATGTCTAAACATTAAATATTATAAATGTATTTTTCTTTGCAACTGTTTGAAAACAACCCATTTTCAACTACCCTATAATACCTACTGCATTACTCGCTTAGCTAAGTAGCTAATGACATATTTCAAAAGATCTAAATACTATTGGACACTTTAAATAAACCAATAAATGATAAAGTTTTTGAATCCACATATGCCTTAATTTCTAACCTATTATTATTACATCGTAATAATTTTTTAATATATATTATTGTATTACTTATATTTTCAAAAATACAACGTATATAGATCTATATAATGATAAAAATTGATTGAAATAGTTTATGAACATGTAGCATTATTATAAAGTAGTTCTGTTGTATTTCTGCATCAATATTCGGAGCTTATAAATCGTACTAAAAAATTGAAATAACCATATACATGTATAGATGTGCAAATATCAAAAAATATATTGTAAAAATTCTGATATATCATTAATTTTGATTGAAATTTAAATATCATTTTAAGTGAATTATTAA
>JAYRBW010047805.1:0-11327 GCA_036023295.1 Invenusta paracnida
TACTATATATTAGCAAAGTACATATAATTCTAATTATTTCATTTTTATATTATCCATGATCTATGAATTATTACATTACCATAAAACTGCCATATATTGTAATATTAACATATTACTGTAACTATGCTACATCTATTTATTATTGCATATTTTTCTACTACTTTAATAAATATGTACATTATGTAATAATGGTCATCAATTTTAGAAAAAAAGTTTATATAGGGTAATATAAATAATTTATGTTTGGCCCAAAAATAGGCACTATGCCCGAAAAATAGGGAAATCCAGAATACAAGTACTGCATTCAATCAATGAAGATAACAACTGGTAGTCAAACATTTAAAGAACACGATTATTGGAAGAGGATTACAAACATTGCGTAGAACAATTCAAGGTAATCTACATGGCTCTTTAAATAAGTGTCACTCCAAAGGTCCATGCAGTATTTTTTCATGTCTGGGAGTTTTGCGAATCTAAGGGCAGGGGACTTGCCTTGTAGAGCAAACAGGTCAGTGAGTGTCCGTCATGACTTCAGTAAATATTGGAACAACTACAAGATGAAGTCTTCCAACCACCCCATTTTTTATCACGACTCCTCCATGCTGTGTGTGCTTCCAATGGCTGATGACTGTAAATCCTTTTTGAACATTATACACACACTACAAGCAATTTAATATCTCCTGACATATTTTAATGTTTATTAATGAACTACCAATTTACATTTTGAATATCATTGGTGTATTATCAGAATTGTATCTTTACAATTATTGAATCATTTTAATTAGTAAATAGGGAGCATGGAAAAAATTACTGATTGTGTGTCTTCAATTGAATACTAAATATATAATTGTTCTTTTAAAATGTATTTCAATATATATTTATGGTAATAAAATAGTCTTCCAAAATTAGCTTCCTAAGTATATATAAATACCAAAGCCTAAATATTTAACTGCCATATTCTAATATAGTCTAACACAAATACATATCTAAAATGTATACAAATTTTATGCATTTAAAAAATGTATGACAGTAGCATATTGCTTATGAGTAGCACATTATAGTTAATAAACCTGTACAAATACTTCAGATAACTCCAGTTAATTGTAAAATATAGTGTAATCAGGGAAAATATAATTATAATATAATACTAATCATAGGCATAGCTATTACAAAAATTATCGAAGTTAATTTGATTAAAGAAGTTCACAACATTGAGTGATATTGTTATTATAGTATAATGACATCATCAGGCCTGAATATATATTTTATTTAAAAACATATTAATATATTTGGATTCACTAGAATGTTAGCTTTAAGAAAATATACAACCCCATGAAATATTCTTTGATTTAATAACACAAATCTGTTTATTACTTGTTTATGATATTTCACATCTGAAATTTGACAAAAAATCGATAAATCGATATATATATATATATAAGCCTTCCATAAAATTTTTAATTTTCAGATTTTTGGGGTGTCCATATAATCTAAAAACTGTTTTAATTTATTTTGGAGAGGTGTATTTTTATGTTACAAAAATTTTGTTCAAGCTCACTGGGAAATTTATGTTTAAAATCTATATTTTACAGTTTTAATACAATTATTTATAAATCTAATAACTACTTGCATAAACCATGTGATGTTATTTTTCAGCATTGGTGGGCAATTCAAGCATGATGGAGAGTGGCTCTCCTGTAGCATGTTCTGTGAACCAGAACGTCCTAACAAGAATCTTTGCATTCACGCTAAGCAGGTTTTGACATGTTGCCTGGAAGGTAGGAATAAAATATGAAGCTTCACATCATTTCATTCATGATAGTAGTGTGTTGCTTACGTTATGCAGCTGACATTTTTATTACAGTTCATTAAAAACATATATATTGGTTGCAATGCTGATTGACTTATAGAATAACTTTACTAAACAAGTAATTATTAACTATCCTTCAGTTTAATATTTGCTTTGAATATATATTTCTTTATTTACATAGCGCAAACGTTAGTTTCCCTTTTATAATAATAATATGAATTTAAATAAATTGTACATATTCTGATTGGCGAGAACAAGCCATATTTAAATCCTTTAATACTTAATAATACAAGAAATGTTATTATGAAATGCACCAGTTTTGCAAATATTTTATAATGAAACATCTTTTTAATAAAATCAGATGTCAGTTTGACCAATCCCAATTTAATTATGTTATATTGTTTTAGGCTACACAACTCAAATATTACTTTCGATTCTTGAAAATCAATATACCCACTCATTCATTCAGTTATTAATACTATCACCTTAATTAAAATTTGTGTGTAATTCGATTTTTTCCTAAAATGCTCTGTATTTATTCCCTGTTTCAGACCCTCCCAATTCTTTACCTGAGCCAGCGTCAAAGTCTAATCCAACGCCAAATTCTACTATAATTATTGTGATCCCTGTGTGTCTAGTAATTTTAATTACTACAATTGTATTGCTCGTCTGTTATTTCAAGTTATGGAAGAAGAGTACGTAACATTTCTTGAATACTATTTTTACATTTTGTTTGTTGTGCATCTTTATTTTCGCAGTATAATATGATATTTACATAATTATATTATATTTATTGATACTAAACTGTTCAATTACTTAACCATTACTCAGATAAGAACCTAAATATGTATCCAGGTCAAAATTAAAGGAACTTAATATGTTTTTAAATAGTTACAACTTTACTTTTTATAATTTATTGTAATATATTGAATTAGTATATTTTGCAAATTTTTCAGTAATTTAATATATATTTCGGTGTCACTTTTAGATAGCTATCGGATTAACTTATCAATCGCGTATTTTAGAAAACCTTAGTATATCATTTAAAAAGTATTTTTTTTCCTGTGTAAAAAAATGCTGTTGCCATCGATTTTTTGTAAATGTCTATTCAATTAATTATTTTGCTTCATTTCTATGGGTTTTATTTATTATATATAAAACCAATAGAAATGAAATTATATATGAAATTAGACAGACTGATTAGAAGAAATGAAAGAAAACTAATCTATAACTCTATTGGTTGTATTACACGCTTATTAAAGGGTATACACAATTTCGGCACACATTTAGTTTAGCGTCACCCTACTTTTTGAGATGCAAAAAACCGTGATTGTCAAGGTCGTTTTGAAAGGTGAATTTTGTTAAATATCTGTATCTTTACGCTCTGTTGTATCCCTTAACCTTAACTGTTAATCGATATATTTAATCACTAACCTTTCAGACTTAAGACCTCTCTTTCTAGGGCCTAGGGATAACCTTACAAGAATAATAACTTCCCTCGAAATAAGAAATAAACTTACAATGTAGTCCAAAAAATGCATAGCTAACGACAAGTTTTGTTAATCTCTAAGTTAATATCAGTGCAATCTATCAAGCATTTTATAACGCTTTTTTATAAATCTTTCATTTACGTTTTAATATCGTTTCTAAGGTCCGAAGTCGACAGGATTTGTTCAAAGTAGGCTGAATAGCCTACAAAGTAGCTCATAATAATGATCTTCTAATTTTAAAAATATCAAAACTAGAATGAAATCGCTATATCTTTAAAGTTAAATTTTTGCATCCGGGGTCGGTCCAAAAATGATAGTGCTACTACATATATGTAGATTAAGTATCTATCAATATATCATATATTATTGCTTACTTCAATTAAGATTGTGTTTTTTAATTTATTCAAAATTTCTATTTAATATGAGTTTTATTTTTTATGTAGATCCGGATCCGGAATCTTTGGCCCAGGATCAGCAAAGTAAGTAATACCACAAATAACTATTTAAACCGGT
Source organism: Invenusta paracnida (assembly GCA_036023295.1). Lineage (NCBI taxonomy): Eukaryota > Metazoa > Platyhelminthes > Proseriata > Coelogynoporidae > Invenusta > Invenusta paracnida. Next base: position 3,814 of record JAYRBW010047805.1, read on the forward strand.
ATTTTTTAATATAGTCATTATATTATATCTACATTTCCTTAACTAACACAGTTTTGTCGCAAATAAAAATTATGTTTCACAGGTTATATACTTGTTGTATTTTTATGTAAGATAGATCGCAAATCCAATCGTTTTTTAGATGTTTGCAATTGTAAATTATATAAATATATAAAAGTAAGTCCTGGAAATGTTAGGGATCTTTTATGATGATAAATCTTTACAAACCATGTAGATTACCTGAATAACTACAAAGATATAAAAGATTAATTGTTCATTTCTTAAATTAATTAATTTAAAAAATTCAAATTGGTTATTTAATGACTTGTATGTTTGATTTGTAGATACTGAAAATGGCAATCTAAATGTAATCAACAACCTTGTGGCACAACCTTTGATGCGGAATCAAAGCCAAGGTATTTAAAGCGGTATTTTTTGTGATTAATATTTTTTATGTGTATAAAAATAAACATAACTTTTCTTTTAAATTTTGTGTTTAGTAGTTGACAATTTTTTTACACATTTATAATAAAATAATATATAAATAATTTTTCATTATGTTAGACGACACTGATTATGTATACTTAAAGCAAATTTTTAAAACTATAACTTCAGATTGAATTTTTCTTGATGTTGCTTTTATATATTTATGCCGTTTTTTATAATGTAAAACAAAATTATATATTTTTAAACATTTTATGTATTTGTTTTTTAATGTAAATCTGAAACTGTTCTAAGTTTCACTTCTAAATGGCTTCAAGCGTTAATCTAATTAAGCTGATTACGTCTTTCGGTTCTTCTATTTTATGGTTAAACAAGGTTTGATAGCTCGTATATGATCGTAGTCTATCAATTCTCGATAAAAACTCAAATTTGCAGAACTTTTATTGCTGGTTATAACTTGACTGTTTTGCATTTCCAGATACTCCTCCACAATTTGCCATGCAAGAAATGGGACCAAGGGTAAATGCGATTCTTAGGGAAGAAAATTTCCAAAACCCCTAGAAACAAATTATATTAATTTTGTATTTTAATATAATTGTTATCTAATATAATAAATCTTCACCTCCCACCAAACACTGATTCTTTCACCACTGACTATTCTCCCATAAAGATTTTCAAATCAAATTCAAACAAACAACGTAACACCATAATTGGCCACTGGCAAAACTTTCCAAAACGTTCTTAACTTTATTTAGAGCCAGGAATATTTTAGTAATAAATGACGCACCGGTAGCACAAATTAACATACATTAATAAACGTTATCATTGTCATTACATATATGTGGGAACACAATCAATAAGCCCGTGTTCGCCTCAATAATTTCATCAGCGACCCAAGAAAGCTGCGATAAGGCTTGCTGCAGGGAGTGGTCCTCTTTCCGCTCCTCTAATATTTTCATCAATCCAGTCAGAGCCACTATCCATCACCCCATTAAAGTGAGCGTATATGCCGACGATCAGGCTATGGGGATCCAGCATCACTTTAACGAAGACGCTAACCGCAGCATTCAGCAAGGAGTAGACGCAGTACATCGCTGGAGTATAAGCAAACATTTGTCGCGGTGGTGACCTTGTATCTTAGGGAGCTCTTATGACGGGGTCACCGCACACACACACATATACACAGGCCACCACCACCTACAAAACAGAAGCATCGTCAATCCCATACAAAAACACAGTCAAATCCACACACACTGTCAATCCACACAAACATCGTCATCCAAGCCGTCTGATCCTCACACACAACACCATCCTCAATACACGCCTACTCAAAATTAACACTTGAGGAACCACACATCCTAGATCTCATTGCAATCTCCTCGCTCAAATTTGCAGCAACTCTTGCTTCCACCTCAGCAAATATCAACACTTTCTTCACAACTCCATATACATGTCCAGCCTGCGGCCAAACACTATGCGACACCATTCACATTTTCAATTGCTCCTCCCACCTAACAAACCTCATACCGCTGACCTCTGGTCTATCTTCCTATAGGTCAGCGACTTCTTCTTCGGTCCTGGGGTGGTGGTGTTGCTACAAAAGGCTAGGATAAACAAGTAGAGGACGCGCTCTTTATAATGACTCAATACACTATAAAAACGTGTATATTAAAATAAGTGCTTAGTTGTTAAGAATTTACATGCACAGATATATGGAATAAATACATTAAAAATATAAAGATGTTAACAAGATAATGCACACAGCGATGAAATAAACGGTGCAAATCTTTCTCCTTCACAAACCTGCATAAGGTTTCAAATACCTACAAAGTAGGTTGGTGCCCCATAGACAATCCCCATTCCGCTTCAGCTTTCACCCAGTCTTTTGGGGTATCACCTTTTATAGAGGTTACATTCAAGCCAATGGTCAAGAAGCTCGCAGCTAGAGTCAGCAGAAACTGTAAGATGCATGCCGTTCTAGCTAACAAGTTTTAAAGAATATCATGGATACAGTCATTTTGAAACTATGCAAGACTACTAGAACAGTCACGTCTATATTTAGAAAGTTGAGTAGTTATAGTTAAATGCCGAAGCGGACAGTGTGACTGAACACTATGAGCTAAGACCCAGATCATTAGGAAATAACTTACTACAATTCGCAAGATAAAAGCTACCACACTAGTCATGTGTTTAAGGTAGCACTTATGTAACAATTGAACAAATATTTACAAAACATGGTACTTTAATAATGCCGCATTAGTAAAGTCCCACTTATATGGCAATAAAGTGGAGCAATAAATCTGCTTATAGGCGAATACATATATAATAATATATTGCATTAAGTTTAAAAGAAACACATTATAGGAACATATAATTACGTAACTCATATAAATCTTATAAAGAAATCATAAAATATCTAGTATTTTTGTAAAAAATATGTCCAAAATGTGTAGTAAAATCGTACTATATAATTCATTATATAATAATAATACTACATGTTTATTTATCAATTACTCGAAGTATATGAATATTTAAAAATTTAAAGGAATATATTAGACAATATTAAAAGCTTACAATAGAAACTTTGTATGCAAACTAACAAAAAATAATTAGTGACCAATGAAAAAGTTATTCGAAGAAATTTGCCGAGAAAAGCTCAGCACTGCTGAGGAAACATGACATTAGTATAAATACTCATTGCGTCACAACTCGAGAAGGAAGTAATGAAATTTAAATCTGAAAAGTCGTCATCTTAGCATTGGATTAGTTTTAATTTAAGTTTTTACTCGACGCTGTACGCCTTGTAGTTTTCGAGATGAAGTTAAAGCTGAGTGTGAAGCCAAGCTTTTTATATAGTAAAATTAATTTCGTCATAACACAATAATGATATAAGGAAATTGTAATTAGGAAAAGGTCGTTACATTATAATTGTATTAAGTTCATTTTAAGCTATTCCTCGACTTTTTTGGCCAAATTGTTTCTCGAGATAAGGTCGGAGCTACGTGTGGAGATGAGCGTGGAGAACATGTTTAATACGTAAATTGAATCGTTTTCTGTTACTTATAGTATACTTACTATGAGTAATATAATATATGTACATAATCAATCATTTTCAACAAATTGATTTGTAAATGTATAGATCTTATTTTTTTTTGCATATTTTTCAGTAAACGAGGTTTTTGTGCAAATATAAATATATTATTTCGATTTAAAGATAAGCTAAAAACTTCAATATACGATAATCTGTCATTCTTTTCTTTATAACATGTTATTTTGAATTACTAATAAAAATGTATAGTGTTCTCTTGAAATATTGTTATTTTAGTTTGATAAACGAAATAATGTAAAAGTTTTGCAGTAATGTGATAATAGTAATTTGGAGATACAAATAAAATCTTAAAATTATACATAAATAATCGTTTCCGATTTTAGTTTCTATATTATATATATAGTTTAATGGGTATATTGTTATGTTTCAACTTTACATATATTATTACCAATTTAAGAGCTCATTTTCAAAACAAGAATTCTATTAAATCTTAATTTATTAGTTGATGTACAAACTTGTGAGTGAAACGTTCACAGAAGACACATAAAAGTGTCAACATTCTAATATCAAAATAATTCCGTTAATAAACTATATAAATAACACATTTATGTATTCAATATCGTATTTACACTTGAGAATAATTCCGTATTTATCATGGTTTTTAATTTATATTTACCAAATTACGTGTTTCCTGTTAAGTATATAAAAAATGAATATATCGATATCAACGTACTCCTGATATCTGTTCTAAACAATACAAATTTTGCTGAATTCCATAACATTATAACTATACAAACAAGTGTGTGTGTTGTGAATAATATGGCGGCTCAAAGGGTTCAGACTGGAAATCTCTAAGATTACCATTTAAAACTAGGTATCCGTGGTAAATGTCTAAGAAATACAATTTTAACTAAGTATACCTTGTAGATCTCTAAGAAATACAATTTAAACTATAGGTATACCTTGTAAATCTCTAAGTATTACCACTTTGAACGAGGTATTCCTTGTAAATCTCTAAGTATTACCACTTTGAACGAGGTATTCCTTGTAAATCTCTAAGAAATACAATTTAAACGATGTATTCCTTGTAAATCTTTAAGAAATTTCTTAAAGATTTACAAGGAATACCTCGTTTAAATTGTATTAATACAATTTAAACGAGGTATACTTTGTAAATCTGTAAGAAATACAATTTAAACGTTGTATATATTCCTTATAGATTTCTAAGAAATATAATTTAAACGAGGTATTCCTTGTAGATCTCTATGAAATACAATTTAAACGATGATTTCCTTGTAGATCTACAAGAAATACAATTTAAACGATCTAACAATCTCACGATTCAAGACAAATATAATTCAAACGCAGCTTAGTATTTAGTAGCAATTTTTTGTTTGATTTGTTTACCTTTTGTATTAAAAATCAAAGTAAACAAACTTGAATGAAATCGAATTATTGCGCACACTTCAAAATTGTTAACTTAAAATGCTTTCGGTAAAATTTATTCTACATTAATAATCAATGCATATACCTTGAAGATATACCTCGTTTAAACTGTATTTTTGAGAGATTTACAAGGTATACCTCGTTTAAATTGTATTTCTGATAGATTTACAATGTATACCTCGTTTAAATTATATTTCTTAGAGATTTAAAACGTATACCTCGTCTTATACTTGTTCCACACAGTAAGGAAGAGGTTAAGGACAATTCTTGTGAATTTATAAAGTTCATATTGAAATTATACTTTAAATAGATAATCTACTTTGAATACAAATTATTTTTGTAATTTCGGAGTGTAATTTACCTTTTATGCCAAGTTTCTACCAGAATTTTGACTTCTAAATTTGAATTGTGAAAGTATTTGTAAAGATATCGAGTTGAAATGTTGAACAATAAAAATACATAAATTATGTTATGTATAATTCAATTTGGGTAGGGTATTGCTTTGATATCGAGTCCGAGAACTTATTGAAGCCCCCTCTTAGCTAATATATAAATTATTACAGCTTTGATCGACCAGTATTCTAAAATAGGCTTAATAATATGATTTTAAACATCTATTTTTCTCATTGTAAACTTTTTGCTTTGCTAATCTTACTTATAATATCTCCTTCTTATTTAGAACTTATAGACCCATATTTTCAATAAACATTAGCTATGGATCTCGGTTCTAGTTATAATAGGCACCAATCCTTCATGCCCCATCCTTCCTAGCTGGCAAGCATCAAAACTCTGGACCATATTGTGGTTGTGCTAGGCAGTGTTCCAGACCAGGAAGCGGATGTCCTGGTGGACTATGTCTATCAATTGATGCTGGGTCGGGACTGCCCTCTGCATACGGTCGCCTACGACTGCTCCAATCACACAGTGACTGGGCTCCTGAGGAAACTCGCGGATCTAACGGGTGGTCAGTATCACTGCTACTCGTCCACTTCGGAAGAACAGATCTATACCGGGACAGATCTTACTAAACTCCTTGAAGAACTAGCCCTCACGCAGGTTGGTATAAATTTTATACTTTTTACTAATTACTTTTATTTGTGAAAGAAAATAAATAGTTCCTTAACATTTTTTTTCACTATATTGAACAGTTTCATATAGTTTGTCTATTTTGTATGTGTATTATTATAAAGTTACTGAAACATCGTATATCTTAATTATTATTTAACCATTTTAGTGATTTGAATAATGTTTTCTATAAAAAAACAATTCAATCATTCTTTAAAAAAAATTATTATATATTGGAAATATTTATTAATATGGGTTTTGAGGATCTAGTTGTTGGATTAAATTCTTTAATTTCTAAATAAATATTTTAGTTCATTTTGGATTGTCATCTTTGTATTCATTTTAACAAATTTAATCTATTGAAAATTCCGTCTAAATAGGAATATTTGCGCTTTAATTTTAGTTAATAAACGTAATTCATGGTCGATTAAAACATATATTAATGTATGAATGATATAAATTAGATGAAGAAAGCATTAGATTAAATGTATTAGTATGCAAGGTCTTAATACTTTACGTGTGTGGAGATCAACCTCAAAGAACATTGTTAATTGATATATTTATATTAAAATTAAAAAAATTGAATATAAAAATGAACAGTATAGTAGGTACATAATTAAAATATTTTATCAGTATATGTATAGGGTTTCAGCAGTTTCAGAGAAGTATTGATTGGTTAGGTACCTAGTTTCAAGTTTTCATTAAATTTAAACGTACTTATTGATATAATATATTCTTTAGAAATGCGTGACCACTCTGATCTATTACTGAAACCTGTTTTCGCTCTTATTTTCTCAGGAACTGATTGACAAGATCCGTGGTATGAAGTCAGGGAAGTTAGACAATCATCTGGTCTCAATCTTAAACGAGATTGAGCATGAGATGTCCCGCATTCCAACCTCTAAGTTCCTTCCTAAACCGCCGGGACACGAGAACGTACTCGATCTCTCGGTAGTGCCTCAATTCCAGCCGGTCTCTTCCTCAGAATGGATTGGAAAAAGTGGACTTAAGGCAAAGAACCTTGATCTCTATCAGGTGGGAGACTTATCTGTCCGTCATCCTAACCTTTAGACTCGGTATTTTTTGGGACAATTGTCCTTAACTTTTTTCCATATAATCATTAATCAACGAAAAATAAAAATAATGAAAATTCAGGCTTCCCTGTAATATTCATTAAAGTTTTCGAAATTCGGAAAGTTTTACATTTGACCCGATATCTTGATTTAATTTTTGCTTTATGACACGGTATGAAGAACACGACCATAATAATCAACGAAACTTACTTTAATTAAAATTGGAAATAGCAGTGTTACATACAAAATAATTTTAAGAAAACAAATTAATTTTCAGATTACAGTCTTTGTTCAAGTATAACTTCTTCTTATATTGAAAAAGATCTAATCAGATTCAGGGTGGCTTAGAGAGCTAGGAGAAATTTTATACTTAAATACCTTTTTAATTTTCTTGATCAGACAAATATTACTGAAGGTACCGCCTGCCGGTGGCGGGGGGG
>JAYRBW010047816.1:0-11326 GCA_036023295.1 Invenusta paracnida
ATTTCTCTTAAACGAGTTTGGAGGGAAGTTATACTTTGCCTTAAGTCAGATTTTTTCTTTTGAAAATCCTTCACGATGGACCACGTGGCCGTTTCTTCTTGACAACTATGAATTTCTAGTTTGGATTCTTCAAAAACATCGTATACAGAATTTAAAAGTGCTTCCAGCTTGCTAATTATCTCCTCCAATTCACTTTCTTCTTCCTCAAAGCAATCCATTTCATCATGTTCTCTAATTTTCTCTTGTAACTTCTTTACATCCTCTTTTGTTGCTTCTGGTAAATTGCAAACTTCCTCATGAAGTTTCTTCAAATTCGTGAGAGCTTCGATTTTCGTCTCCTTCAGTTTGTCCACCATTGGAGAAGATTGTGTTATAATATATTATGCAGCTCCAAATCTTCTGTTGAATATAGCTCGAATCTGAAATGCGATAGAAGAAAGTGAAAGGTATCTAATTATGCGAATAATAATCCAATTACGAATTGCAAACAACATTAGAGACAAGCAACATCTGATAAATTTTTTTAAAGTTATGATTATCTTTCGTCATAACTCTATTAAATATTTATGTACATATTTTAAAATTTTATTTATGATTATGTAATGTGTAAGACGACAGGTAATACAAACAATTCTGGAAAAAGTATAATTTTATTAGAAGTATATTGTATATTTATTTTTAAACATATGTACAATTAATGTTACGTGTATTTCTCGCTATCACTGAAATTAATTTGATAGAATTATTGGTATCATACAAGAATCTATTCAATTATGAAAATTATATATTCATAAATAATACTGAATTTCTACAATACTAAATAAATAAATATGTTAATATATAAATTAAAATCATTATAACCGAGTTACTTGTTTTGAAAAAATTCTTTCTCAGTCAACACTGTGACTTTATATTATTATTAGAACCAAGTTTGATAAAAATTAATTGAAGTCATAAATGAATTTGAAATTACTGTCACTAAAAAGGACACAAATCTTCGAAAATCTAACAACTGACATTATATAATAATATTATGTATTTCACTTGTATTACACATTATATAATAACACAATGTAATAATAGAAAAGACCGTAGATTGCTTGGTTAGAAAATTTACTTTATTCTGGTTCAAAATAGATGTGATACAAATATATCGAAAGTCTTTATCAAAGTATACTACAAATAAAAGGTGCCTTGTTTGATATATACGAGTATTTATGTAATGTATGTACACCAATAATGCAAATCCCATTTTTTAATGTTATGAGAATACAAGCAACAGGTAAATAATATTTTATAATTTAAAAATTTGCCAATCGCCGTATACCCGAATGTCAGACGCGTTTCACTTCATTCACTTCAGTAATGGCTAGAAAGTCTTCCTTGTTAATCGACCGAGTTTCATTGGTCAAGCGGTAATCGTGAGGATCCCGGTTCATTACTGTGCGCATGTCTCTGATGAGCTCCGTGATAAGAGCGAAGAGTGTCTGGCATTTGGGTATGTGGCGATTGGTAAAATTATTTAATTATGAATATTCAACCAATTAATTATTCTTCGTGATCTGTGTTTAACTAGGTGATCTGTAATTAAAGGAAGATATTATGTTGGGGCTAAATATTACTTGTTATTAAGTCATATTTGACCTTGTTGGACTATTTTTGATCATATACTCATAATAAATATTTTAAACTTTAACTGTTTAATTTATACACTCAGTGGTACCTGCCTTCATTTTGATTAATGTAACTTTAATCAAGTAAAAATGTATAATTATTACAAAATTTAATTATCTACAACTAACAATACATTTGTAATATTTGAAAGGTAGCCTCTAGTAAGGCCCCATTTTTTTAAATATCATGAAAATGTAAAATTATAGATTTATAGCTTACTCACATACTGATCAATAAGAGTAGTATAGATAAATATATGTTTAATATAAATTTAAAGACAACATGATATACTTTTTGCAATAAAACTTAAATAGTATTTAGGATTATATTGTATTAATTAATGTGTTGGCATATTGAAAGAAACATCAAACATTATATAATATATTTGGTATGTTTATTTATTTATGTATCGTGTTTTTAAAACTTTATTTTAATCTTATCGGATCATATATTTCATTTGCAAGATATACATAGTAATAATATTGTTAAAGTTTTATATTCATTTTCACAATCAAATTTGTTTATTCTACACCTTTATTTGCCTGCAATAATTAAACGTAATGGGTACTTTACAATTGAGAGCAAAATAAAAAAAACTTTTGGTGACAATAAACCATTATCGAGTAATACATATAATGTTGTTATTTTGACGAATTAACTTGTAAATTGGTGTTATAATTTAACACGCGACTCTTTTCGAAATGTGTGTAGTTCATAAATGAAATATAGGAATAATGTAAAGAAACAGTAAGTTAATTAAATGCAGGGAACGCGCAGCATTATTCAAGATTGGGGGGGGGGGCGAACTTATAAACTTATAAGGGGCATTTAATGTATTTTATATATTTAAAAAATAAAAGTCTTGCTTTCGTTATTTAAAACATTTGCAATAGTTCATGATTAAACACAATGAATTTCTATACACTCATAATACTTCCGATGGTATAAATCATTCGGTGTTTCAGAAAAATGCAGTAAGTATTGCTAGTAAAGTAGTTAGAAAAATAGATGGGTGCAATTCTCGTTTCATGTTTACAAGGCTGTAAAATAGCTCGCATGATTCCTCTATTCGCATGTTTCGTAAAGCTTGTAATGTCATTTGGCCACACCGGAGTCCTTCAGATGCCGACTTTTTTATTATAAATTGTCACTATGTGAAAAAATCCGTACGCTCAAATGTAAGCCAAAGAAAAAATTGAAAGTCCGCATTTGAGATTGGCAGCCCAATATTCTACTACGCATATCAGGTTCCAAAGTTGTGTCAAGAAAAGCATCCTAGGCTTCTTCCAGAGCTGAATAATTGTCCAGTATGCGGCTCTAATGGTCCACCGTGTTGCACTAAAGGGCAGTATTCTCCCTGGTTTTGATTTTTCTATGTTTGATATTATTTCTCCTAGCATCGCTTGCCATTTTGGAGAATACTTTATCAACGTATCAATATCCTTGGTGGTGTCCATGGTGTCAGATAATAATTTAAACTGCCTTGTACAGTCTTTAAAAGTTAACCCCCTAGAGCCCTCCTGTCTACATACGTAGACAAACCATATATTATAGTATATATTTATTGATAAAAACATGGCATGTTGTTATTCGAAATCCATCCTTAAATTGTTCTTTTGTAACTGTTTATAAAGCGATAATATTATCATGCATGTATTCTACAAGTTATCACTACTTATACTTAATTGGCCCATTTGTCTACATACGTAGACACATTTATTGTGGAAAATCAGTATGGAATCAAAATATTTTGGATGTGCGATGCAGCGAATGGATATGTACTCAATGGTACTGCGTATGCTGGACGAGATGGTGAGAGAGCTGTTGAACTTGCCAAAAATATTGTTATGGATTTAGCAAGACCATATTACAATACACAGCGCAACATTTACATTGTATCGAAACACAGGTATTTTACATTGCACGAGCTGGTATAGTTGATCTTTTGTCAAAAAAAGTAACTTGCACTGGAACAATAATGAGCAATCGTCGAAGTGTGCCGAAAGAAATGAAATCCACTAAAAACCAGAAAGTACTCAGCACACGCTTTCTCTGGGACTTCAATCACCGAATAGTGCTTGCTTCATACTGTCCAAAGAAGAACAGGAATGTTCTCTTGATGAGTTCATATCACACAAAGAACGAAATATCCGACAGGGAGTACAAAAAACTTACAGTCATTCTTGACTATAACAAAGGCAAAGGCGGGGTTGATGTGATGGATTCCAGTGTCGAAGACTTTTCCTGCAAGCGCAAAACAAACAGGTATCCCCTGGTGTACTTCTTCAATATGATTGATATTGCAGCCAATAATGCATACATCATTTTGAAGCGCAATGGATTTACAAATACGCGGTACCATTTTCTCAAAAAGTTAGCTGAACAGTTGGCGCAGGAAAACATGCAGCATCGCTATGACCCGGAAAACTCCTATTCACAGTCCAAAGACGCATTTCATGCCTGCGGTTTTCCGGTCAAGAGGAATCGCCCTGCTGCATATGTGCCCGAAAGACCGTCAAAGTTCCAGATCATGAATTTTCAAAAATCGACCCGACTCTCGTGCTCAATGTGTAACCGCCATGTTTGCAATGATCACAAAATTCAGGTGGTGAAATGTGGTGAGTGTACCAATAACTGATTATTGTCATTCTTCCAACACTCAATGTACTACTGTTTTTGTATTCTTATAAGGACATTTTATAAATCATGTACATATTTCGTTATCAAACATCCATAATTTTTTAACTGTTGTCTTATTTTATTCATATTCAATTCTTATACTTACATGCGTGTAAATATATTATTTGTCACACATATATAATAAATTTCAATAAACTATTGTTCAGAATATGATTCATTTGATTTTTTCCTAGTTAACATCCGATTTATTAGAAATAAAAATATCCTAAGAAATTGTCTACATATGTAGACATGTGGGCCAATTAAGATGTAAATTTATCCGAGCTTTTGAGGGTAAAGTGCATTCTGCTACATTAATAAAATTTCTATATGTATGAAACCTCAAATTTGCCTCAATAATCACAAATGCTCGACTGAAGTTCTGTGCTGCAAGTATGAACATGTATAAAACAGGTATAAAAGTACCAATTATTCTGATTCTGAAAAGAGTTTTAAGTATGATTTGAAATAAATCATTATTACTAAAGACGAGCGTGCTATAACTGTACTCTTATCCTCTCCATTGTTATATGGAGTGTTATATTTTAGCACGTTTTTGTGAAATAAATTTAGTTCCACAAGTTCTATCTGTGTAAAATATGTCATTAAATGTAATGATATAACAATGTAGTCAGTTTTCTATAGAGTACCAATAGTTCACTTGAATAAAATAATATTTGCATATGTTCCTGCAAATCAGTACAATACACTTTATCACGCCGGTTAAGAAACAGGCTATTTATGTATTAATATCCTCCAGTGGGGCTCATTATAGCATATTCCATTAAAAATATGGTTTATATTTATCATTTTTATAATTAATGCAATTAAAAAATCCATAATTTATATTAAAAAATGATGCACCTACATATTTTAATATTATTGAAAATGTGTACTCAACCATTATATATATACATGTAAGCTTTAATTAATATATTTTTCTGTTTTATATAAAGTAAATGTTTTTGTTCTTCCGATTAGGTTTTATTCGGAGAGGAAATAAAATAAATAAATAAGCTTTATTTATAATTAGTACTCAAAATAATAGCCTTATGTTGGTTAGCATTAACATTAGAACATCGAAACCCGTCAAAATGTACATAGGTATGTACAGCATGTGTATATAGATACTTATTATGATTACATAATATATAATTAAATTATGAAGTTATTGCATGATTATTTCAGATTAAATAACCGTTAAGAGTATTGAACTGCAAATAGTATATCACAACTTGTAAACTTTTGATTACTTTATAAAAACATTAATTCTTTTTAAAGTAAGGTCAATATTTCAAGCCAGCAATTTTAAGAATAAAAATACTCGTATATATATAATTTGTAGTAAACTCAGTATTTTTCAAATTTCTAGCTAACATTTGGAAATTGTTTTTTACAAGAAAATTTAATATATTTCTATTCTATATTCAATTCTAAATAAATATTAATTTTAATTCCCAAAATGAAAAAAAACTAATATGAATAAATAAAACATATGGAGTGAATATATAATTTTATTGTCAATTTAAAGTAAAAATCAATAAATAAGCTTTATTTATAATTAGTTCTCAAAATTGTAGCCTTATGCTGGTTAGCATTAAATTAAAACAGCAAAACTCGTCAATTGACGATTTTCGATTTTAAAACAGAAATAACTTTTTGAACAAATTTTTTGTTTCTATCCCTCTCGTAATAATATCCCCAATCTAATAATTTAGAGATTATTACATAGTTTTAGGTATTATAATTATTATTATCACGCAAAAAATATGATAAAATAAAAATGGTCAATTGATGGTTTCGCTATTCTAGGTATAACGAATTTCCAGCTGCTGTAAGCATACCTTATTAAATAATTCAACAAAAAATAATAAAAACAATATTTACGATTCTTCACACCAATTAATTGTTCTCATAATATTAATAGTTCTAGTTCTTCTTAATATCTGAGGAACTAGATATTCACCATGAGGTCCATTTTGTTCTCTACCCTGCTGACCAGGCTGATTTTCAACCTGATGTCCAGTCTGAACTGAGTGAATTCTGGATTGAGAATCAATTAGCCGAAGACATTGTATCATTTTATATTCATGCAAAATCAATCCATAATTTAACTGATTTAGCTTCTAATAATTTAGTCTATTTATTTTAGTTTATTTAGACTTTCTTCCAATTTCCTTATAAGTTAGTTGAATGGGAAATTGTCAGAAAAGTTTCAGCCAACGAACTTGATATTTCAGATTTAAATACTTAGTGGTAGATAACTTAATAAAACATACAAGTTGTTGGTTAAACATGATCTTTCATTTCTAAAGGAATACATACATGCAAATGACAAATCTTCTCAGGTACAGTATATTTATATCCACATTATCTCTACATAAGATACTTTAACATATATTTACAATGTGTGTTTATTCAATAATTGTATTGTGCATACAAATATATGGTATTACATTAAAAATCATTGCTATGTGACGTATAGCATATATAATATGTTTAAATACATTAAATACATAAATTACTATAGCAAAAAATGTTTACGTTCATTGCAAGAATACCTCAACAACCATAATCTTTAGACTTCTAAAGTTGTCTGACACTGTTCATTGTGTGGCTATCGACTTAATTAGATGAAGTATTAAATGTCTTACGTTCGAGACCGGTGTCAAGTCCGGCATTTCATACATGTTTTAGAATCATTGCAGTTTCCACTAAAAATAATGATTAATAAAAAATTAACTCACTCTAAACTTTCTCCGCATCATAAAAAATATTAATGATATATAATAATTATACTAATTTATTATTATATTAGTAGCAGGCACCATGAACAAAATGACTGCTACTGTAGAACTTTACAGTTATACAATCATACCATTACTATACTAGATTTTACATCAACATGTTTCCACTTTCTTTGAACTGCACTATAATCCGGTTAATGTGAGATTCATGGACCCAATAAATATCTTGTCTTAATAAAAGCGATGCTCGTTAAATCCGAAGCTACTCATTTTAATATACGAGTGTCAATATAAACGAGAAATCTGAAATAATCATCCAATACTTACATAATTTAATTATATATTATGTAATAATAATAAGTATATATAGGGTGTCCCATAAGTCACGTACCATAGGAAATTTTAGAAATTTAAAAATACTATTGAATATATATTGTACTATACAATAATTAAGTCTAAATGTTTATATACTTTAAAACAAATGTTCA
Organism: Invenusta paracnida; assembly: GCA_036023295.1. Classification (NCBI taxonomy): domain Eukaryota; kingdom Metazoa; phylum Platyhelminthes; order Proseriata; family Coelogynoporidae; genus Invenusta; species Invenusta paracnida. Next base: position 7,589 of record JAYRBW010047816.1, read on the forward strand.
AATTGGCGACCTTCAACATCTAAACATTTCTGAGAATGAGTAATGCATGATCTTTGCACATTTTGGAGAATTTCTGTAGTAATTTTTGCAATTTCTGATGCTATATTGGCTTGCAATTGTTGCAGAGAGATTGGCCGATTCACATGGGATTTATGGTTTCCCCATAAAAAGAAGTCTAAAGGCGAGAGATCTGGTGATCTCGGGGGCCATTTGACTGCCCCACATCGCCCAATCCACCGGTCAGGGAATGTCTTATCCAAATAATCCTGCACAGTACATAGTAGCAAAATGAAGGGAAGCACCATCTTGTTGGAACCAACCTGTTTTGCAGTTGAGCAAGTGGAATGTCATCGAGGATACGAGAAAGGAAAGTCTGCAAAATATTGAGGTATGTCTCCTGGGACATTCGCATCACAATAATATGGGCCAATGATACGTTCATTTAATATGGCTGCCCAGTCCATGACACGTGGCGAATTTTGCACATGTGTTGTATCACTCCAACGTGGATTATCAGTCGCCCAATAGACTGAGTTGTGGCGGTTAACATTTACCATTTAAGTAGAAAATCGCTTTGTCACTGAACATAATGATTGGAATAATGTCTCGAACTTGTAGGATCCACTGACAGAATTCTTGTCGTCTATCAAAGTCATCGCCCACCGATCGATTTACCTTGACATTAATGTTAAAGTGAAAATTTCCTATGATGCATGACTTATGAGACACCCTGTATATCTATGGTCCTAGCCCTTACAATTCTAAATCAAACTTATCTACATCAAACTGTAAATTATACTCTTCTTCTCTCTTATCAACTATACAGTAAATTTATGTTATAACTATTGATGTAAATAAAATTTAAATTAAATAAACTATAATTATATGTGTACCTCACAATGGGTAACTTTAAATTGAAATACCGTCCTAAATTCTGTATTATTAGCACGTTCTTATTCAAGAATAGAATATAATGCCATAATAACCAGAAGTATTCACATAATTGCAGTTTATTATAATACTACGTGTACTTACTGCATTTTATCATTTGAATGTAATCACTGTGATTTTACACTCAAAATAATAATATGAAGGAATTTCTTTTATGTTAGCTCGGTGGCAGATGCTGAATCTTCCATGACATTGCTGCTGTGTTGCTGGAACTATCTCGTGACATTTGATATACTCAGAATATAATAAATACTGCAATTGCAGCAATGTCAGTACGATATAGGTACAAGCCATCAAAAACCGGTTCATAAATAACGTAAATTATGTCATCGTAAATATAGTTATCGACTATATTTCCAGGAACTCAACAGCAAAGTCATGGACGAAACGACGGAGCTTACGGTTATAGTATATGTATAAACGTCGTGAAAATGCCTTCTATAATATGATTTTTGTGCTATCAAATCCTGCAATCAAATTATTGAAATTTAATATCTGCATGTGGTATGATGTGGTTATTATATAGTTTAATTATACGAATATATCATTATATATTCGATATAATTTATTTATAGTACTTTACTTTCGCCTTTCACATGGTATTTACATATCCTACATTAATGCATTTAATATTTAGATTTAAAGAATTTAATAATTTCAAATGCATATTTAGTTTTTGAGTAGTATAGAAATTTGCATACATATAAAGTCTCATTTTTTGATTAATAGATACATATCATAGAAATTAATCATTATATATGTGCATAGTATGGCAATCTAAACTAATTTCATTGAAAATATTGGGCATTTTACGATTGTTGTCAACATGACGTATCATTTAAAAACATTAAATATATGCTAACTCATTTACGAAAAATTTAATAAAATATAGTATTTTTATTAATAATTTTTATCGTGATAATTAACAATCTAGCAATGATCTATATTTTAGACCACAAACTGACTTCTTCAAATTATTATGTCATTCGTTTTAGATAGCCAATAAAGAAAAACAAATATATTTAATTGAAGCTCCTCATTATACTATTTATTTAGTATTACATGAATATTCAAGAATAATTTATTAATGTATAAAGGTAGATTATAAAATATCAATTATTTAAAAAATAAGTTATAAGGATTTGGAGGTTCCAAAATAACAAAATTACCCAGTGTTACAACACACATAATAATAACACTACAATTAGCACTAAAAAACATATCAATTTAAGTCTTGCAATAATACATATTTTAGTTAATCTGAGGAATATATTAAAATACTCACAGCGTACCAACAATGGAGAATGTTTAATTGCGGTATGGTACAACAAAATTTAATATGCGTTCTCGGTATGTCAGAATAGTGGAATGCAAATTTCACCAAAAGTTAGAGACAGTTTGTCGCTTATAAAATACACATATCGCAATCTACTACTTTTAACTAATACAAAAACAAAATTCTCTTAGTAAAATTACATTGTTTTATAATTGTTCTCTATCGCTTATTTTGTGCGCATGGCCCCTATATTCACCATCGGTTTGTGTGTGTATATATATATATTGTTTAATGCTACAAATAAATATATAATATATGTACATGCGCTATACGCCTCCGTACACATAATACAACATGTATCAAAAATATAAAAATTCAGTGAGTGCAAAAATAAGAGGCCTCCTTGAGTACCTATGTACACATTTCTGAATCTTTTTTTATCCCCAATATTTTAAGATATTGATGCAGTGTAACTATTCTTTATTCTCTTTCAAACTGCTTCTGAACGAGATATATTGCCTCACACTCCACTGCACAGGCTTTGTTTTCCAATAAATTTTAGAAACATATTATTTAGCAACATTTAGGGAACAATAGAATATATTGGTTTGAAGTATGAAAATTCATTTTAAATTCACCATGTATAAATGTGTATAAAATATAAACATTCGACCATTTCTTATATGTCTTAATATAAAGTAACTATTTTACTTTAAATATTTTTACTTGCTTGGTTGTTGTGCTTTTTCAAAAATGTAAAAGTATTTTTTTCATTTTATTAATTTTCTTTTATAGCATCAATTACAGAAATAAACAATACGCTAATTTAAATTAAATATTACTTTAAAATTATGGTCATAGATCTTGAAAATAAAAAGCAACCACAAATCGCGCAAAGGAATTATTGACTTTAAGGAAAACCAAATCTTAAAGGAAAATTTGAAACAGTTTTCAAGTAGAATTATAATGAATCTAAAGTATTACTTTTTTTAAATGTTATGTAAAAACTTTTTTTTTTTATGATACTAAATAAAATTACGGTATTATTTGAAACATATTTAGTATATTATTGATACATTTTATTTTATAATGTTTTTGAATAACTAAAAATATATTTTCATATTTTGGTATTAGTTATTTTATTGAAAATTAATTATATATCCTTTGTTTAATTTAAGTTTTCTTACAAATAAATCGCTTTCTTACAATGTCTAGTATAATCCGCTTTATATATTACTAAAAATATAAATATAAGTATAAAATACATAGAAACGATCTATTGGAATTTAATTAACGAGTAATGTTCAATTCATTTTCGACTATAATGCTTACATACAAGTTTTTTTTTGTTTTTTTTATTTGATAAATTTGGAGATTGCGGCTTTAATATAAAGAATATTTAACCTTTCTGTGAAAATATACATATTGACGTAAAAATATAGATTAGTTATATAACTAAGTGTTGACTGCACCGGATAATATATATGTGTATAATGGACTTAATCCTTCTC